>JAZKJV010000604.1:628151-770682 GCA_037367405.1 Ottelia alismoides
TATTTGCTTTCATCATTATCGAATTTTGTATGCTTAGGTGTTGTCATGTGAGGTTTTAGTTCCAGCTATATTAGTCCTATGTTGTTATTTGAAATTGATTTTGAGTCTGATTTGTTGTTAGTTTGTTTATCCTTAGTTGTAAATGTAATATTTAGATTTCAGTAATTCGTTGTCCTGATATTCGTTGCGTAATTCATTTGATCTATCTTGTTGCGTATGACACCATTGCTTTATTTAGGTTCGATAATCTGTAGGCTATCCTTGACATTGGAATCCAATAGCTACTGTGTCATGAGTAAGAAGACCTGATCAGTTATGCTGAATACTGATCACTGATCTGGTTAGAGATAGGTGAGGCGAGTTGCATAAGATCCACCCCCTTAACCACTCATACCAGTCTGTTCTAGCACGCCAACACTCATGCCAACACATCTCCTAATTTGCACTTTCAGGTCTTACAAATATTTTCCTGTGCCTTGCAATATTGGCTTCTCATCACAAAAAAAATCACATATAAATCCAAATTTGCACACAGAATTTTCATTGACATTGGAATTCTATCAAAGACCACATTCACATTATATCATCATCTTAGAGGAACAAAGCCTTGTTCACAATGCAATTCCTCATTTCATTGTGACACATCTGGGAATGAGGAATTTCTTCATGGAATTCGTGTAGAATAGAGGACATCCCCCATGTGTCCAGAAATTAGCAAGACACGTGGGAATTTCTTCCAAAAGTCATATTCTAATTAAACTTCTGAGTGCTACTTATCCATAACCAATAATTGATGTAATTGACAGATACCACATTACCACACAAAGAATTGGACAAGTCATATCCAGTACCTACTATATCACATTTATTCCACACGATTGCACTAGCATTGTGTCCACAACATATCTCTCTCGAAGACCACCTTGATATGGTCTCGGAATGCCCTATAGTGTAATATCATCGCCATTGTGAAGGAAATTCATGCACTGCGTTGTGAGGAGCGACTGGGAAAATAAATCGGGGGCATCTGTGGGTCGGGCAAAGTGGACGACTGCAGGGTAACCATGATAGAATCCTCATGCAGCGGGGGAGGGGTTGGTCCCAGAGGTATTTGGGGTTTTGTGGAACAAGGGAGCTGGGTGGGATTCCTCGGAAGTCAATGATATGCGGAGACGACGTGCATATCAAATACATGCAAAGGGCAAAATTGGCATGTATGGATGAAAAATTAATGGTATTGATGCCCTTCCATATATGCTGGTTTTGATTTATGTAGCTGTTATGTTTCAAATACAAACTTACATGCCATAAACATTGTATCGCATATATCACTGTTGTCAATATTGACTGTTGACTATTGACTACTGACTTCTTCGAGGTATTGGTAAGGAAGTGATGAATTTGAAGCATTACAATTTAGAAACATAAAGGAAGTGTAATTAGCACATTAGTTATATAGTACATCATGTATTATGTTTAAACAAAATGCTGAGCTATATCAGGAATTGAAACAAACAAACAAATGAGCATAATAATGTATAGTTTATAAAGAACATCAATTGTATTAATCATATTTTTGAATGAAAGAAAATGAATTAAAATATATTAGAAATAAACTTTCTAACTGAACTAAAGTAAAATACATATCGATTGGAGTATGTCGAGATCTGTGATTATTTATCACTATATTATTAACGTTAACTAAGCATCAATTATTAAATATCAATATATTACCATATACAATATATATGCATACTTTTCTTGAAACGCATTAGGAAAGTAGGGAGAAACCTCCCACCCAAAACGACGGTCTTGTTGTCCGTTCAATGAGCTTGGGAGGGGTCTATGGGGAGTATGTGTGCTTCCCCTACGAGGGTGTCGGGCAACGTCGCCCCCCAAAAAAATATAAATCATAATGTATTTTTAATACCATGAGTACCTACAGAATCAGAATCTCGAACAACTCGACCAAAAGAACAAAAAGGGTGATATTGAGCAATATCAAGCAATTATCATTGGTATTGGTTGATATCCTCCGATATCGGGGAAGTTTGTACCGAAAACTTTAATTTTTGACCAACATGAGAGAACCATTTATACCTTAACGATGTCGGCTGATATCTAGTAAACCAGTATACAATGTAATATAGAATTTCTCTCCTTGTCAATATCGATATATGGGTGATATATGGCGATACTTAATACCATGATAAAGACATTGTTTATTTTACCCTTGAATGGTTTCATCAATAGTTCTCCTCAATGCAATGGGATATATATTCTTTTCATGTAGTCTATCCATAGGAAACATGCTTTGACCAGCAAATATGTCAATCTTGTAGACCGTATTCATGAAACATGCTTTGACCAACAAATATGTCAATCTTGTAGATTGGATTCATGTTCAGTTCCAATGGTAAGAGCTATCTATGGCTAGGGGTTTACTGGAAAGAATTTATTTGTGGCTTGTGAGAGTTACTTAAGATTTGTCAACTAAATCAAAGCATGGAAGGCCTTATCGATATCGATATCGTTTCAATATCGTATCGATACGATATTTCGACGATATCGATGATATATCGTCGAAATATCGCCCATATAGACGAGCCTTTGTGAAAAAAAATGCCTGAAAATCGGGATGTATCGCCATATCGGTGCCCATATCGGTCCCATGTCGATATCAATATATCGGCGATATATATTTCCTTCCATGAATCAAAGTATGTTGTGCATAATAGCTATTACCTTTTCTTGCCAGCATTATTTTAAAAAGTGCTCCTCGAGATGTTTTTTTGACAAAAAGCACCTCGAGGCTTAAACCTCACCTAGAAGTTGTGAGACGTAGACCTCATGGTGTTGTGAGGTTTATGAGGCAGTTGAGGCGAGGCAATGGCGTCAACCTCAAGTTCGAGGCTTTTTTAAACTTTTAGGTTATGTGCTTTGCACATGTTTCTGTTTTGGCCTAAGCATTATATATTTTTATGGTAGTGTTTTTGTTTCAATGTTAAACCTTGCATTTTTTTATAAATAGGTCCATATAAAGAGAAGAGATTGCTTGAAACAAGCGATGCTTGATGATCTTGTATACATCATATTTGATTTACCATATTGCATCTATGCATACTAGTTCTATTTGTACACAGTGTATGCGATTATGTTTGGATTGTAATAATTTTTTTATACTAGTTGCAAGTTTGTTGTTATTTGGTTGCGTAAAATTGTTATCACATATACGAAGAAGCACAATCGAAAAGAAACACATGGAGTAAAATAAGTATTATCTTTTGTTGTGAATAGCGGAGACAATCACTTACAAACTTGATTCTTAAAGCAAGCACGAAGACACATGGATTTACAAGGTTCACATGTAACTGGGATACGTAGAACCCTACCCTAGGGGAGTATATATACTCCTCATGTAAGGATGGATCTGTATAACCGAATAGAAATAGAATCACTCATACAAATTTTTCCTTGGGGTGCTACCCCTACACCCCCGCAGGGAAGGGGGAGGCGCACCTGCTCTCCCACTAACCCCTTGGCTCGCTGACTGGGCAACGGGACCCATGTCTTTTTTGGGGTATGGTATGACAGGAAGGGGTGCCTTTGACGGTTCTCCAACTAGATCCGACATGACAAATGGGTAGGATTATAGGCATATCAACATGTTTTAATTTTGAACACTAATAATTATGGTTTCTATTGTACTCTTAGTATTAAGTATGTGCTTTGGTTCAATACTCATATAGGATCATGGAAGTTGGAGTTGTGACTTGATATTATGTAAATTAGTGGCCTAATATTAAATTTATCCAACCTTCAATGCTTTCATCGCTTATGTATTGTATCTTTTACTAGTGTGAAATTATTTTTTGAATTTGTTTCTGGCAGAACTTAATGTTATTATATATATTTAATGTATTTTGCTTAATTTTATTTTTTTTTCAAATATTAAGGCTTATGCTTCGATCATTTCGAGGCTTATGCCTCGCCTCACATTTCAGGAAAATGTCTCAGATTTTTTTTGAGATGAAAGAGGGTGTAGTCCCAAGATTGGTACCCAAAAGTAATAACGATCACAACATATGGTTTAACATAATCAAAGCCATTTAAAGAAACCAGAATTACAAGTCTTGCCACAGATGCACCAAAGCCCTATAGTGGCCCTACACGTTGTCACACAGGAACGGACGGTTCTGAAAGATTTTCTTGTTTCTCGCACACTAGATGGCCCAAAGTATGGCAAAAGGAATAGTCGTGTTCTCCTGAGAGTTACCACAAGTCGCTTTCACCGAACTCTAGTAAGACTCGCTATCCCCCGGCCTAAGCCAAGACACATCCGTCTGTTCCCAAACCGCGCCTGATGAATTGTAACCAAAGAAGAGATGCTCTGGATCCTTCTGCTCGACGCCACATCTGTCACAGATGGTGTCCTTGGTACCAAGTATCCTCGTCCTATGCATCTTTGTAAGCATACGTCCATGTAGTGCCAACCACATGAAGACCTTGATCTTCATTGGAACCTTGCTGGCCCTTAAAAGCTTGTAGATCCGATCTTCCTCCTTCTGCTGCGGCCCCTGCAACGAGTGCAACCTGCAGAAAAAAGTGCACGCCTTCTTAACCGTAAAGTTTTCCTCCCTCCACACAAAATGGTCTCTGCCCCCTCCAAGGCCCTCGACATCCGCCGGGTCCCCTAATAGGGTGACGACCTCCTCACACCTCTGGTTCGACAGTGCAGCCACAAAGGTGGGGCCCCAAGATCCTGTGACCAAAGCTGGTGCACCAGGGCACCCTTGTCGGCCACAATAGCATATAGGCATGGGTACTTATCCCTGAGAGGGCCCTCTCCCACCCAGTTGTCTTCCCAACAAGCAAAATTGTGCCCATCTCCTAACATCGGTCTCACCACTTCTTCCTGCTCTGGTAGCACTCTGGACATCCCTCTCCAGAGAGAAGGCGGCCGCCTGCAAGACTCCACTCTCCACTGACCTTTGACCCCATAAATGCTTCGCACCACGCTGCAGACCAGGTCATCCGACTCCCCCCAAACTCTAAAGGCCCACTTTGCCAGCAGGGCCTTGTTCATGCGCTCCAAATTTTGGACCCCTAGGCCCCCCAACTTCTTCGGCAACGTCACCGTGTCCCAGCCAACCAGGTGCAATCCCCCACCCTTCTGCCTTCCATCCGACCAAAAGAATCATTTCATCAGCCCCTCTAACCTCTTCCGCACGCTCACATGCAGTAAACGTGGGGAGAACAGTGTTGTTAAAAGCGAGAGGCGCTCCAAGGCGCTAGGGGGTACAAAACGCCCGAGGCGCTAGGCACTCCCTAGGCGCTCGCCTGAGAAAAGCAAGGCGCCATATATAAAAATAAATAAATTATGCACAAGTCTATGCAATATATGCACATACACACATGTGTATGTATGTGTAATTGTAAATATATGTATATATAACTTATATTTCAATCTAAGACCAATCCAATATAATTGTGGGTGTGTTTACATGCACGTATATAAATGTGTATGTGTACTTGTGTGTGTGTGTATGTATAGTTGTAATATGTATGTATAGCTTATATTTCAATCTAAAACCAATCCAACTATTTTGTGGGTGTGTTTATAAGTGTGTATATAAATGTGTGCATGTACATGTCTATGTTTATGTATGTATATGCTATCACCAAATTATATTTTACGATTAATCCACTATTTATTAATATGTGTATGTATAATGTATGCATGTGCTTGCATATGTATGTATATGTATTAAATATTTGTGTGCATGTGTGTATTTGTATGTATGTGCATCTGTATGCATATATATTTGCATACATGTGTATGTGTTTATGTATAAATATGCGTACATGCCTATGTATACATGTGTATTTTATCTATTTATATGTATATATATATGCATTTATAATACTTCAAGCTAATATATATAGAGAAAAATATATACTTTTTAGTCAAAAAGTATATGTAATATTTAGAACTAAAACATGAATGTACATGTATACGTATATGAAATAGAAGTGTGTAAATTACATATACATGTATGAGCATATGTATAATTATGTGTGTTAATGATACTTAGAACTAATATATATCTAATATAAAAACCTAAACATGGATAAAAATCACACAAAGTCGGCAAAAAGCCTTACTTTTGCCTTAGGCGCTTAAGGCGAGCGTCTAGAGCCTCAAGCCAGGCGCTCGCCTGAGCGGTGCCTGAGGCAAAACGCCTCGCCTGGAAGGAGGCAAGGCGCTAGGGCCTCGCCTCACCTCGCCTGGGAGCCTAGGTGAGCGCCCGGAGGGCTTTTGACAACACTAGTGGAGAAGAAGAAAATCGGTATTGCAGAGACAGCATGTTTAAGGAGGACCAGCTTTCCACCCTTGGACAAAGTTCTAGCCTTCTACCCCGCCATCTTACTCTCCGCCCTGTCCACCACAACCCTCCAGTCCGCCACCCGCAACTGACCAGCAATCAGGGGGAGCCCCAAATAGGTGGTGCGAAGGGATCCCTCCAGACAACACAGGACCTAGCAGAGAGCATTGGTCTCCTCACGTGTGACCCCAAACTGGATGACCCTTGACTTTCCTCGCTCAACTTCAATCCCGACACCTCCTCGAAAATATCCCTGACGCTGAAGGCATTTCTTGCATGCTCTGCGTCTCCATCAATAAACAACACGATGTCATCCACATACTGCAGAATGGGGATGGGAATGCCATCTCTTCTGTACCTCACGCAGAAACCATCCTCCGTTGCCAGCCTCATCATCACTGCTAGCGCATCTGTCACAATGACAAATAGGAGTGGTGCTAGTGGGCACACTTGCCGCACCCCTCGTTGTGGCTGGAACCCCCCTCCCTTTGGTCTCCCATTCACCAACGCCGAGTAGGTTGCTGTTGTGATGCATCTCTTCACCCAACCAATCCACTTGACAGGTAAGCCTCTCTTCTGCATCGATCGCCAAAGGATGCACCAATCAACACAGTCATACGCTTTAGAAAAGTCTACCTTCCACACACCCCTCTCTTGTCCTCCCTCTTCCAGTCCAACACTAACTTCGATGCCATAACCCAAGAGTCAGCCATCTGCCTATCCGAGATAAAAACTGTTTGCTCGAGCGAGACGATGTCCCCCAGAACCTTTCGCAGGCAGTTCACCAGAACCTTGGCCACGAGCAGGTAGATCACATTGGATAACGCGATAGGCCTGAAGTCCTCCACACGCACCGCCCCCTCCCGCTTGGTAGAAGAAAAAGGAGCGCCTTGTTCAACCTCTCAAAACCGCGGTTTCCCTCCTCAAACTCACGTAAGACTGCCATCACATCTGCCTTGACACGCTCCCAGAACTCTCTGAAGAAGAACACCGAGAACCCATCCGGACCTGGTGCCCTATCCACATTAAGCTGCCACAGAACCCGCCTAGCCTCTTCCTCTGTGATAGGTGTCACCGAGTTCTCCGCCTCCTGGTTGGAGATGCACCCCACACCCCGCCCACGCCATCCCCATCACTCCCCTCTCACTCTCCTGGAAAACGTCTCGGATTGCCTCGTGCTTTTTTAAACCATGCTTACCAGATACTCATCCCTTAATGTTTAAAAAAGAAGGATATATTTAATGCTTCTACTTTCTGTTGATATATTTAATGGAAAAATATTAAATGATTGTAACATGTATGCATCAATGATATGATGGTGAGTTATTTATTCATCTTCCTTTTTTGAGATAATTCATCGTTTTTAAATTGTGAAGTTTTTTAAATTAGGGAATGTTAGATATATAAGGGACTGATAGGAATATAGTAATTTTAGGAAAAAAGATAACCAATTATTAGAAACCTTATTAAAAAATAATATGGTAATAGTCGAACAAAGTCACAGAGTACACTATACAGTGATAAAAATGTAATTCAGGTACGGTTAGTCCCCAAGATTTAGGTAAGCTTATTTGTATTATTAAAAGGGTAAACTATATCCTTGTGTTTTTCTTGGAAGTTAATAAAAAGCAATGTATTGATTATTGATATTGCTCTCCGATCTTGAGGACTGAAAATGGGATATCTGAATGGTATTGTTGAAATGTGTAGAAATAATTTAACTTCTATGATTTTTTAGGGAAAAATGGGTGGGTACTGAAAGAGCTGAACATTCTGCCTCCACGTCTTGCTATGATTTTTACACGAAGTATAGTTTTCGTATTTTTTGAGTATACAACTAAATTCCTCAGGCGTCAAGGAAGACAAATTACTAAAGAATATAAATTGTAAACTGCATGATATAACTGTTTAAGAAGTTCACATGATAATATGCATTGGAAATTATAAAGCATTAGATGTTCACATCAAGGTGAAATCCAATAGATAACTTTGAATTCATTCCCAAGTATACTTTGAGCTATGCAAGCTTGCATAATGATTAAGCCGTTTAGTTGACTGGGGAGGTGACTGACTCGACTAGTGTTAATTGGTCCTTACTCAGTCGGCCAACTGACTAAAATGCTCGATTAGCTGATCCATTTTTTTGGACTATTATTTATTTATTTTCACATTTTTTGAGAAGCAAACTTAATCTAAGATGCTCATTGTTCAATTGAGATTCAATTGTTTTTATTTCGTTATGATAGTTATAAAATTTTATAAATTTATGTAAATACATAAGAATATATGAATAAAAATGATTTATATATTTCAAATTAGTTTAAAAATACAAAATTGACTAAAATCCAAATAAATTCGTTTAGTTGTGCGATTGTCGATTAATCCTTAGTCAATGACCTGACCAACCGAGTATCGATTGTTGACTTTTGCAACCTTGGAATTAGGAATAAATCACATTTTGACATTTACCTTATTTTTTATTATATTTTTGTTATTGTCAAATCTTACCTAAAAGACATGTATTTAGTCCCATCAAGCTCATATATAAGCTAAAATATATATTGTGTACCCATTTATAAAAAGAAAAAGATGGGGTAATTTGTGAATAATCAAGAATCTTGGATCTAAGCTAAATATATAAATCTAATGTACGGAGTTTTTATTATATATTAAATAAAGATGAACTCATAGATAGAAGGAAGAAAATGACTATTAGGAGTCTTTCCAAGAAAGAGTGAACCAAGAGTAGAATGGTGCAAAATATAGTGACAACTAGAATCTATCCAAAAATTTCATATCATGATTTCTCGAATAACCCACAATGGTAATACGATGGTGATATATGAAGTATATGGAGAACTATATTGACGATGTATCGATGATATAAGTCGATGATATATCATTATCTGGAAAACAAAAAAAGATTAGGAATGATCAAAGTTGGGGGGTAACGTTGTATTACATGATTTCATGATAGTATCGATATATGAAGTTATAGTCTGTAGTTTACAAAAAATTTGAATGCGTGAGGAGAGGAACATGTTACGAGGTGATGAAATGGATCACACTGAGCTACGTAAGGGGGAAGAAGAAAGGAGCAGGGAATTGGAATTGACGAGGTTTAAGCGAAGTAAAATCTGAATGGGAAGATGGATGAAGAGAATCAAGCTAAGCTACGTGAGGGAGAAGAAGAAAGGCATATGCCGATGGAAAAAGCTAACATCCAAATTGGAAGATGGATAAAGTCAATTTCTAAACTGGACCTAGTTTCATTCAACTTATGTTCTCTATAGAAGTATGGGTGGCCTTATATAATACCAAACCCAATCAAGAGGCATGCTTCTTGGACCAAAAGAAACATTCTCACATGGAAATGTATTCTTCGACTTTTTGTAAAAGGTAAAAGAAGAAGGAATAGTTTAGCTACACCATTAAGTTTGGCTGTATATAGTTACCCATTGAAATTGTTTTTCAAATAAAATGGAGGATTATCATCCTATTGCTCTTTCAAATGCCATATATCTTATTGTGGCAAAGTGTTTGGTAAATCGCTTGCGAGGGGTACTAAATGATCTCATCTATCCGGTTCAGAGTGCTTTTTAACCTGGACGACAATTGATGGACAGTGTTATCCTAGCTTTTGAGATTTTCGTGGATTGGAAGAGGAAAGCAAATGGTGTGGTTTGGAAGGGGGACTTCTCGAAGGCGTACGATAGCATGGATTGACGATTTATGTGTGCTTCTCTCTATAGGTGAGGTTTCCCGGACCGCTAGATCACATGGATGAACATGTGTGTGACGATTGCTTCACGTGCAGTTTTAGTGAATGGTCAACCGAGAGTGGTTTCTTTCAATCACAGTGGGGTGTACGTCAAGGATGCTCGCTGACCCCTCTGCTTTTTGTGATTATGGCGGATGCATTATCTGTTATGATGGATCGTGCAGTGGTCCGTGGCATTTGTGGTGGATACACCAAGGAGGAGATTTCAATTCCCATTCTCCAGTATGCGGATGCCACCATCTTGTTTGCGGAGGGAGGTCTAGAGAGGTGCATGGTATGTCCGTGGTGCTAAACATCTTTGGAGATGTTTCTGGGTTGAGGCTCAACATGGATAAGTCGGAGTTTGTGCCCGCTAATTTGGAGGAGTGAGGTTGTCAGTTGTGCGGGTTGGTTGAGATCTCCATGGATGGACCTACCGTCGCGATATCTTAGTGTACCACTTGTTGGGAGGATGCCTAAAGTGGAATGGATGCCTGTGATTGAGAAAATGCAGCAGAAGTTGGTAGGAGGGAGATCTAAATGCTTATTCGGGGGGGGGGGGGGGGGGTAAACCGATGCTTCTGAGATCAATTCTGTCTGCTATTCCTATCTTCTTTCTATCTGCTAGGGTGCTCCCGGTTGCGGTACGGAGGAGGATGGAGACTATCATGAGAAGATTCTTCCGGTCATTTTCTAGACAGTTGAGTGGGATGCCCTTAGTCGATTGGGAGATCGTATCCCTTTCTATGGAGGACGCATGCTTAGGGGTGCATCGCTTGGAAGCGATGAACAAGGCATTGCTAAGCAAGTGGATTGCGCACATGGGGGGACTGTGATAGCTTGGTGTGTACATTGCTTAGGAGAATCTATGGTGGGTGCTCCTTGCCATACTAAGGAGGCTTATGTTCGACCTCGTTCTTTTGGAGGGGCGTTTATGGAGTGGTGCAGGGTGTTCGAACTTTCTTGAGGCCGGTGATTGGTGATGGCAATGGATTCAGATTCTGGACGAACGATTGGAGTGAACGTGGGGTGCTGGGAGTATGGTTTCCATGGTTGATGGCTCTGATGGTGGATCTTGACTGTTCGGTGGCTGATGTGTGGGATGGATATTGGTTCTTTCCCCATTTTAGATCTGAGTTATTTGATCAGCGAACATGCAAGATGTTGGTAATGTTGCAAGAGCTTGAGGAGGTTGGTAGGCCCAATGAGAGCTGAGAATGTTGGAGTTGGTATGATGGTACCTTCTCGGTGGGGAAAGCATATAGGGCTATTAAAGGCCCAATGGTCTTCGATCCATGTGACTGCGTAACTGATTGCAGAAGAACCTGGAAATGAATCCGGTGTACGTGAAGGTGTTCATGTGGTTCTTTCGAAGGGGGAGATTGTTGACGGGAGACAAATTTGCACGATTTACTCAGATGACGAATCTGATTTGTTGTCGGTGTCACGTGGAGGCTGAGAATGCGGATCACCTATTCTTTGTTTGAGGAGGCTCCATTGAGGCTTGGGGGCTCTTCAGAAACACCATGATATCCATTGATGGGGTATCTGATTTTTGGGAGTCTCTTGGTGCAGGTTGGGTTGGCTTCGAATCAGAGCGGATAGAATGTACCGCATTGATTTGGGCGCTTTGGTTGGCCAGGAATGGTGTAATATTCCATCAGGACCGTTTTTACAATGATGATGTAGTGGCCCATGCTAGGGCGTTAGCTGAGAGTTGGTGTGCTTAACGTGAGTTTTTCTATCCTATTTTGCACCTATATCTGCCTTGTAATTTTTTTCATGATTATTGGTGAAGTTTTTGGGCATACACCTATACGGTGGAGGTCTTTTTTTTCTTTTTATTTTTTAGATTTAAATGCATTCAATTAAACTTAAAAAGACCTGATGCATAAGTTTTCATTTAAACTACCCAACTTGCTTAACACTAAAAGTGCAGTTCTTGCATCAGAAGTGAGGAAGAATCGACATTGTAGATCTCTGAAGTGGGGACATATTACCAAGTTGACCGAGAGAGCTCCAGGTTTTGGATGATAATTCGACTTTGCCAACCCAATTTCTTTTTTTGTACAGTCCATTGTGGAAGCTTCACAATAGGTTAAAGTGTGGTTGGTGCCATGGTGGTTGTTGAAGTTTGGGATAAATAAAGCGTATAATGCTTCTCTTCCATCTAACCAGTGCTAAAGGTTTGTCAAGTGGTGATAGGAAATTTACAAATGCTCTTATATTAGTCCCGGTAATGTGAGATCAACACGCATCTATGCATGGCAAATGATGGAAACATGCTATAAACTTAGAGATTGATGCTTTTATTTCTAGGGGTACTTGGGACTTGGCCAAGGTTCGAAATATCGATATCGATATCGTATTAATCTGCCCGGATCGGGGTTATATCGAAATATATCGACAATATCGATGGAAATCTAAAAAATGGTGGAAAACGATTTTTTCACGAATTAAGTTCATTGTAGTTATTAAAACAATAATAAGATACAAATACACATTTATATACAAGAATGGGGTGTATTTAGCACACCAATGCGTATTATATCGCACATATTGCTGGTTGTCAATGCTGACAATTAACTGTTGATTGATGAGAGGAATTAGACTAGAAATGATGAATTTTAAACAACTTAGGGACATAAAAGACATGTATTTAGTCTATTATGTTTATATTGCGTAACATATTATGATAAAGAAAATGGTGAGTTGTATCGGAAATCAAACAAATAAAGAGCATGATAACATATAGTTTTTAAAGAACTTAATTCATAATAATAATATTTTTGAATGAATGAAGATGAATTAAAATCGATTGGACACCCACAAGTTGAAGAACCGTCCCATGCACTCCCTTGTCGCACCATACCCTACCAAACAGGGGTATCGTTGCCTGATCAGTGGATGAGGTGATTACGGGAATTATAACAAACAATTTGGATTATCTGTTCTCACTGCATTCTCTATTTTAATTCATGTCTTTTGGCATACAAATGGCCTCATTGTTAAATTTGTTGGATTGTTTCATATGGTCAGATTGAAGTAATACTGAGGTTCGAAGAGATGCGTTTGGAATCAAATAAAGATTTTTCACCATTGTTTGCTGAGGTAGGCTTGCCTTTTTCCCAGCCACTTGCATGAACTAGCTTTTCCTGCTGTTTTGTTCTTTTATTGTCAATTAACCTTGCTGTATGCAGTTCTACATGAGATTTTGAGAATCAACTATAATGAAGTAAAACAACACATTACACTAAATCTAGTAGACTGCGAACTCTATTTTTTCATGAAGTGGGGACTAAATCATAAAGTCATCATATCAACAAGAAGTTTACAAATAGATGTTATACCCTTATTACTGGCTCAACTGTTCTTCACAAGATCTGTTTCCGAATAGCTTTTGCACCAAGGGGGTGGTAGACAGGCTGGCCCCTGTAGCTTCTAAATTTTCTGTTTATATACTTTTGCTGATGAAAAATCTACCAACCCTTCTAGAAGTTTTGTGGCGGAAACTTGTATAAGTTATGTTCTGTCATTCAGAAACATTGGTAGAACAAAACGCCTGTTATCCCTTTCGTGGCCAAATTGTTGAAGCCAAAGTTAGATACTTGTCAGCGATATCCATAATTTGGCTGTGTTTTATCCCGTATATTAGGACATCCACGTCATTTAATGCATCTTTCCTCTTCTGGATCTGAGCACAGTGATGAGTATGTGCATTTTAGACTACTTGGGCGGGTCATTTGTTTCTATGATCATGTAGTTGCATTTGCCCTGCATTCGCGTTTCGCCATCGACCGCCATTTGAATGAACTAACAAGCATCTTCTCTATTTCACCATGGTTGTTGGTAATAGGGTTGATCAAATGCTTGTTTCTTACGCCAAGATATTATGATTGGACGATTTTTTTCCTGTTATTGCTGAAGGAATGAATATACTATTCTGCTGGTAATATTATTCTTTCCCTGTAGATACTGTACCATCTTTATAAGGAAGATATTGTAACAGAAGATGCAATTCTTACATGGGCATCGGAAAAGGATGGTGCTGATGAAGCTGACAAGGTGTTTGTTAAGAAGTCAGAAAAATTCATCCAGGTACATGATATAAATGCATATAACTATTTTTTACCTGGTTTTTTGATAGATAATGGGTTTTTTCTATCAGCCAATTCACAGATATAGATTCTATGACTGATTTCTTAGCGGGTTATGTACAAGTAAAAATATTATTTGAGGATGTGTATACCAACACGTCACACTATCATATTAGTTGTATCAATAATGTACAGTGTAGCATTTTTAACAGTTTTAATTTGCGTGTTCCCTAACAGTGGCTAAAGGAGGCTTCTGAAGAAGAAGATGACGATGAAGAATAAAGCATGAACTTCCAGGAAGCATCCCATTAGGGCCATGCTCCAAGTTTAATCCAGCAACCTGCGAAAGTGTGTATTTCTTCCCGTGCTGGTCAAGTTAGCTCTTGCTTCAGTCCTGCATCAGCTGTCTCAATTTCAGAGAAAGGAAAGAAAACCACGAAATGCGATAGGGCACGAAATCGCAGTTGACGTTGGGGGTGGAGTCGGTATCCCCTTTGTCAGCATCCACACTCGTATTCTGGATCTGTTGGATTGTATGTTATAGTTTTGATCTGCCTGAGGTGAGTGTGTTTTCTTGCTCCTGGAGAGAGTTTAGAGCAAGGTTCGAAATATGTTATTGTATCAGTCAGCCTGAAAAGGGACATCAGGATGCATCAACGATATTGGTGGAAATATCAAAAATAACCTAAAATGATTTTTTTGCAAATCAAGATCATATTAGTTCTTAAAACAATAAATAACATACAACGATACACCTATATGCAAGAATGAGGTGTATTTACATCACATGTACATATTAAATCACATATATTGTTGCTATCGGTGCTAAAAGTAAAACATTGAGTTATATCATGTATCAAACAAATACATCAAATTTTGTTGATATCAGTATTATGCAAGGCCTTAATTGCCGGATTTCGATTTCGTTTCGGAGACTGATCGAAACGAAATTTCGGTCAAAATTCGATCGAAATTACCGTCATTTCAGTCTGTTTTTGAACTAGACCCCCCCCCTCAAATTTCGGTCGATATCGGCCGTCGGATTTTGGTCACCCACCGAAACCAAAATTTGATCGAAATTCGGTCGTATTTTGCTTAAATTTGAGGCCATGGTATTATGAGATGACATATCATTGATATTTTGCTCGATATCATTATCCTTTATAATATCAGTGTCGTTAATGTGCGGATATATTGGGATACTTCAATCCATGATTTAGAGATGAAATTTCTTCGTGCACATCATTGACATTCAGTTAACTATCCATGTGGGAATGTTGTTGGCCTATCTTCATTGACATTCAGTTTTAGTAATTTCCCAACAAGGATGAAAGATATTTGGTATTTGATGCTTGTTACTCGATAAATCGTTCCTATATATATCTATAGTATAAATATTCATGATCTGCAAATTCGAATATGCCACATAATATAAAGACATTTGCTACTCACCACTCACATGGGAAAATATGAGCATTGCTTATAATAGCATCTAATCATTCATCAAACATGCATCTAAGTATTGTCAGTTGGATCCTCAATCAAACACCATCCCCTACCCCTCCTATCATTGAAGTTTCTTTTTCTCCCTGTAGGTGTTGTGAGATTTTGTTATCGAGGACTGACTTGATTGGTAAAACAAAACTAATCATGGATACTTTTCTAGATCAAAAAGGGCAAAATGTCTTATCTTTTCTAGATCGAGGCATATGATGGAACTACATAACTCGTGGATTTTCCCACAATATCTAAGTAGATGATACTTTATGGCTGTGAAGATACCATCATGTGTAATCCAATTTAAGCATGCCTTTACAGAGGTCAATGTTGATTGATTGTGCATTCTTCTGCTTGGCTCCACTTCCTCATGTGTGGAGCATTGCACTAACTTCGTGAAGTAGGGTTCACCCTTAGTTATCATAATAAGGACAATCCCCGTATATTTCACATCATCATATCCATTAGTCTAACGAGTCTCTCAAAGCATTCACTGAATGCTTAAAGGACCACTATATCAGATGGTCGTGTCTCTCAGGTGACTTCATCGTTCTATCATTCTTGAATGCATAGAGAAGGAAAGTTATGGGACTCTCACTATGAGAAAATATGCAACTAGAGATTACACATTTGCGATTACATGTGGTGGTCGTGTTGTGATAGTTGTTTTTGTGGTCACCGTGCGATTTTAATCTCTCTACATGTAGTCGCAACAATGCCCCTTTTAATTGTGCCTACTCTGCTACTACATCATGGTCACAGATATAATTGTTGAATTTTTGCCTTGTATCAACAATGTCATTTGCTCAATGTTTCACATAAAGATCCATTTACAACCAACCACAAACGCCCCTATTGGGCCAATAACCAAGCCTCATTAGCCACGGAACTGGAGCGTCGCTATCTCCCCGTCCATGGTAAGACAGCGCTAGCTGTTTCTCTCAGCCTCCTGATATGTGCGCGATATCTTTATAGTTGATAGTCCCACCATAAGTCTCATGAAATCCTCTAAAAGACACCCCAAAGAAACGTGGGTGGCAAGAGGATACATATCACATATATAGATCCGCTTCCAAAGAGTAATGGACCGATCAAGATCATTTGGACAATTTGTGTTATGTTACACAGACTTCTGAGATGCTACCTTCTCAACCTATAAAGTAGCATGCAACACAAAAAATCAGTAGTGCCATCACTACCACCCATCTTTTCCTTTGCTACTCCCTCCCATCTCTAAGCTACTCATCCCATGCACTGAGTTTCTGCCTCCCTCCCCTCTTGTCACTTTGTGGAAGGCAAGATTGTTGGTAATAAAAATAGTAGCCTTGTCATTGTAGTGCAACTGCATGGAAAGAGTTGCATAAATAACTAAGCCTACTAAAACGGATCTGACCCACATCATCTCTGTGCTCCCCTATGCCATAGCTCTGTATTCTGACCCAACACTAGATCTAGCAAGCATAGTCTACTTCTTGCTCTTCCATGAGACCAAAGAACTCCATATGAAAACCGCAAAGCCAGAGGTAAATTTCATGTCCTTAAGGCACTATGCATAGTCAGCATGTAAGCACGCTATGATGGCAAGGGATGTCACTATCTTAACTGCAATAATGTACCTAGAGAAGACTATAGATACCTTAAGATCATGTGAATCACATCCTTGTGAGCCTATCGTGGCCGCTCCATAACTGGCTGACTTTGCTCATTGTAGAGGAGATATCTAACATAGTAATAGTCATGTAGAGGAGCTTCCTAACAAGTTCCCTATATCTCCTCTTCTGTACATCCTATGTATCATCATCGTAGAGCTTCATGTTAGGATCCATGGGAAAAGTTCCAGGTCCATAGTCTACCATCCATGTCTCTAAAGGAGATTTGGAGCGTAGTTCCTCTTTGTCATCACAAGACCTTGTTGATGTCTGGCAAACTCAATCCCAAGGAGGTATCGTAATTCGCCAAAGTCCTTTGTGACAAAATGTTGTCTAAGAAACTCCTTGGCCTCACTAGTGCCATGTAAGTCATCTACTGTAACGATGAAGGCATCAACATAAACCATATCGATAATGATACCTCTATGTCTTTTATACAAAAAGTGAATGACCTACAATCGATCTCCAGAAGGCATACTGCCCTATCAAGTCTGAGAGCTTATGGAACCATACTTTGGGAATCTTCTTAAGACCATAGATCGCCTAACGAAGCCTACATATCTTCTGACTGTGAGTAAGGGGTACAATCAGTGATTTACGAACGAAAAAATAGGGCCAAGTCTGAGTCACATGAGGAATCATGGTAGGTAGCGGTGGAACCACGGAGGAGGTGGTGGACCAAACGGAACCATCGAAGGAGGCGGTGGTTGTGGTGACGACATATGAAGACGTGGTATATAAACCACCTCACCTGACTCATACAAGGTCATTCTGTCACTTGTACGAGAAAAATACATGACAAACTCAGAATGTGACGTCAACACCAACATAGTACTTTTGTCTGACCGGTTCAAAGCATTGGTACCCTTTCTGGGTCTGGGAGTAACCCATAAAAACACACTTGACAGCTCTTGGAAAGAACTTGTCACAACCATGAGTCAGACGATGAACAAACACCACGGAGTGAAAGGCATACATTGTTAGGGAGAAAAAATTTATCTAGAAACGTAATAAAAAAGGAAACCTTTTCTCCTAACATGGAAGACGACAAATGGTTGATCAGATAGTAGGCAGTGAGGATCACATCAACCTAGAAAGAGTAAGGAGCGTGACTCTAAATGAGAATGGTCCCAGTCACAACAAGAAGGTGGCAGTGCTTGCTTTCAGCCACACCGATCTACTGAGAAGTGTACACGCAATAGGTCTAGTGTATAATGCCATGAGGCCTAAAGAACTAAGAAAGCTAAACAGTACAAAACTCTAAGGCATTATCAAATCGAACGGACTCCAAGGTTATAATGAAACAATATTCTTTATTTCATTAATAAAAATTTGAAGGAGAGATCCAATCTCAAACTTATTTTTCAAAAGAAAACCAAGAAAGTCTAGAGTAATCATCGACAGTCACAAGATAGAACATGTGTCCCTGATGGTCAGGGACACAAGTGGGGCCCGAAATATCAAAATGAACCAACTCAAATAAGGCATTGCTATTATGACTTTGACTTCCAGGAAAACTAGAGAAGTGATGCTTCCGAAGCTGGTAAGCCTCACACTGAAATGTAGACTGAGATAGAATATGTGGAAGGACTCTAAACAGATTCTGCAGAGGAAGGTGATCGGATTGAAGACACAATATACACGGATGAACTGACCCAATGATAATGGAAGAAGCACCAGCATAAAGTGACTAGACCAATCTGTAGAATTAATTAGTCATTACCAAGGCGTGCAATTTTCGGTTCGAATTGACACACGATGTGATGGATAAAAAAAGAAACTAAATTAAGATTTAATTTGAGTGTTTTCATCGTCAAGTTTTATGTTGGAGACGATGAAGGAGATAATTATTTTGATTTCAAAAGAAAGGTAGATATAATGGTTCAATTACTCGAAGGTGACAAAAAATCCCATCATGATTCCATCACCACTTGTTTCTATATAAGAAGAAGTGGAAATGTCATTCTCTCATTGAATCTCTCTCTCTCTCCATGAAAAATAGGTCTTCCGACCCGTGATCAACAGAGGAAGCTTGAAGATTAGGTACCCAATTTATGGATATTAGTTATGGAGACTTTTCCATAAGGAAAGGACACTAGACCTTTTGTTATTCTCCATGAACCATTGAATTCTTTGTCAATCCAAAATGCAATAGGAGATTCCTTAGATTTCTTGTGATAAATGATGGGTAGATCTACATGTTTTTGATATAGATCATGAGATTTGTCATTGATTGATATAAATTCAATTATTGTGATGTTTTGATGTTATTTCGATTAATCTATTGTTACACTAAGTTAGACGAGGATATTGAATAATAATTTTGGGAATAATTAAATTCAATTTGGGTAGAATAGGACCTTCAGGATTCGATCCTTCCAGAAGTTTGAACCATTACATCTCAATGTTCTCTTTTCTGGATGATAGATGACTTGCATAAAATATTTGTGCCAAATCCTTTTTTAGATCTTTGTAATGGCGCCACTCATATCTATTCAGAACTGATTTAGAAGTTCTTGTGTGGGAAGTGTAATGACCATGCACAAGAGAATGCAGATCCGACCTAGATGTTTTTTTAGGGAGAGTTAATATCCATATATGTCGTTTCACTTTGCAAAGATCAGTCATCCAACAACGAGTACAAAAATAATATGACAGATGTCTATATAAAATATGGAAAAGAAATGAGATATAATAAAATCTTACGTGATACATGCAGCCACAATCAACAGTTGTGTTATATCTCATGTACTACAACAATTTTTAAGCTGGTCACAAAAGTTGAGTAAGCTAAAATTCGATCCAGTAATGCAAAGTATACATGCTATATGAAGATGGATAGTGTTAGGAGTGAGCAATTCAATGAAAACCATTCTCAGAATATCATTAGCAAATCACATAATCATCAAAAGTCTAGTACAACACATCCCCAAGAGTTTGATTAGAAGTCATACAAAAGTATACTAAAAAGTATTCAACGATAAATAGCTAAGTTATAATTAATCTTTTTCTTTATGCTCAAGTTTATTGATTATACTTTGGTTATTTGGTATAAAGAAGCGGAATACGATCATGTCATTGGAGGGACCGCAAACCTATTCGCATATTACATGTGAGTGAGTGGCTACCTTGAGAGTTCCATATTGAGCCTGCACAAATAAAGTTTCAAGGAGTTGCTAGTCACTTTGAGGACACACACAAGTAAACCCTAGTCACATAGAGAAACAACACATATGTGTACACTAGACCCCCCCATAGTGCGACCTAATCTATTTTTCTTTCCCCGTGATAAGTTTAAATTTAACTACACAAAGCCCCTCATATTAATGGTTCCCGTTGGTTCATTTTTACATTAGTCCAAGTGCTTAAGTGAAATATGTAAATTTAATTGCAACTTCACTTAATGATTATCAATGGTTCTCACTCTCAAGGCTCTCTCCCATGTCCTGCTCCTGGACGAGATCTTCGTTGCTATCCAGTATCCATGGCACCCATCGCACCTTCGGCGTCGATCCATGCGTCTGTCACCACAACGCTTCCCTTGCTCCGTGCCCACTGCCGGTCCCAGGTCAAGTCCTTCGCCTTCTTCCCAAATGACGGGCTACGATTGTATCTTTGAATCCCCGATGGGTGTGGCGATCTATGCTCCCATCATCCCCATTCGTTATCGCAGATAGAAAGGAGACGAGGAGGCTCTCAATTGCTAACAATCTGTATTTTGTCTTCAATCTAATGGAGGAGGGGTAGGGATGAAAACGAATGTGAATATATTCATATCCGATCTGCTATCGTATTCGTTTTATATATATTTTGATATTCGTATTCGTATTCATTTTAAAATAGATACAGATATGGATATCACTTTGACATTTGCTAATATTCGCATTCGTATTCATATATTCATTTTTGTACATAAATATAGTAATATATTTATTTATAACCGTGTAGAGCAACATTTTATGATTACATTCACCATTGTTAATATAATTGTTATGAAATTACTGTATTTGGTATATCTATTTTATATGTAAACCATCCCGAACATGTATGTTTTAGTTAATCTATTAAATATTTATGTTATTATTCATATCCGATTCATATTCATTTTACATTCGTATTCGTTTTTAAGGATATGGTAATACGTTTTCACATTCGTCAATATTTATATCCGTATTTATATTCGTATTTTGAAATTGACCGTTTTCATCCCTAAGGAGGGGTATCTTTGTGCTTCAATTTACAAAGTCAACGGCGGTTACCATATCACGTTAGCTAGGGTCCGAGATAAGACATCACATTGTTACTTTTGAAAGTTTGGGTATATCTTGGAATCTGAGTGTATAATTCACGGATTTTTGTGTAATTTGCACTAGTTATAAATAAACGTAAAATTATAATTATATGAAACGGATTTACAGATTCGGATATAAATTACTCTAATCTCTTTGTATTATTCACACAACATCCGTTAAGCACACTTCCAATCATTCTAATATTTTTAGATGTAGTTCTTGCCAATTATTAAAGAGATATTTACCATTTTATGGGATTTTTATTCTAGGAATCTTATAAATTTGTTAAATTACCTCTGCGGCCTTTTGTACAACATAATTACCCCCATCGACTCCAAAAATTACTCCAAAAATCCCTACGAGCTTCAAACAAATTAACTCTAAGGTTCATGGAGTAAGATTTAACACGTTTACATGATCGTTCAAAGGTTGACAAGATAATTTATAAAGTTTATAAGATTTATGAGGTAAAAATCCTTTTTTCCATTTATAGCACCCTCACCCTCAAATTCCCTCATCCTCAAGTTAAGTCATTGTATTTAAGGCACCATTTGGTTGTGGGATGTGACCTTTCAACCCCTCAGCCGTACACTTTTTCCTCCTCCAATTCCCCTCCCTCCTACGTTTCTACCTTCGCCCCCTCCCTCCTATGGACATACCCCTTTCTACGATTAAAAGACTATTAAAAGGTGTTTGGTTCCGAGGCTTTCTAGAAAGAGAGTAACCCACTTCAAAAGTGAGTTTACAGCTGAGAGGGTTTGTTGTAATGGAATTGTATTAAAGTTTGGTAAAAATAGTTAAAAGTTTAATAATTTATAATTTTTAGATAATGCCATAATATATTATATTACTTTTTGGAATGGAAGAAAGACAAATAGGTGATTTAATGTATTATAGAGAAAGTGTTTTTGGGTGGATACCCATGATGGAAAATAATATATATATATCTCGCTGAGAGAAATGTTTGTGATTATCCATCTAATTGCAACTTTATTCTTTTGGGATTTTTACACCCATAACATTGCATACTTTCAATATTATGTACATGACCATACATAATTACGAATTACACCAAGAACCTTGCATAGTGGTCAACTCTTCAGTTAATCATACGCCGAGAACCCTACAAAAACTTATAGGGTTATGTGTGTAGAAAATCCATGAAAGGTAAGTATTATTCAAAATTCTGAATGTAATTCATGATAATGAATGGTCATGTACGTAATATTAAATTGAAATTATTGACGGTCATACTCCAGCATCGACATTAGTTGGTCAAGAAATATTATGTACGTCATACTGATATGACAGAATCGTCTTGTGGTATACTTTTTTGAACTATCATAAATGTATTTAAGTACCTTTAGATGGTACTAGTAGAGAACCAGTGCTTCTCACGGGCAATTGTGTTAATTATGTTTCTATGATGGCGACATCCAAGTATTGGGATCCGCAAATTCTGCGAGCATCAAATTCCTTAACCTAGTAGAAACAGCTTGGCTAGCCTATCAGCTCTACAACATTCGTGTAAAATGTTGTCCTTTTATATTTTGAAATTAATATCTATTAGTGATTCAAAAAATAATATCCATTCAAATTACAAATGCACACCCATACGTCACTTGCGGTGGAAATCATACTACCGACAATATCTACAGTGATGAAGTTATTATTTACTGCAAAGTAATTTTTTAATGTAATCTGCACAACTACTTATAATCATATAGAAGAATAGTTATATATATTTGATTTTTTTAAACAATAACGAAAGATATCACAACAAATCATCAAATTATTTGGTGATATACTTTATATCATTAAATCGTGAAGCTGATAGATCTGGTATCCAATATTGAAATATCCAACAATGGACATGTTATTTGCAAGGGATCTATTCTATTATGAAACATTACATACTACCATTCCTTTACAGGTCTATTTTATTTATAGACTCGTAATCTACACATAATCTTCAATAATCGACACAAACACAATTACATTTCTATTCATGGATCACAAATTGCAAGATCCCGAACATTGAAACCATGCACTCATATGCATCCACTTTTGAGATTCTATCGTCTCCCTCTTCAAGCAATTTTAGGTCTGATAGCTCCTATCCACGTAATGCGAAGGTTCATGTTCTCCTCTAATCCCTTGTCTACGAGCCTCTTCCTTGTTAACATCTCTAAGATTACTAAACCAAAGCAGTGCATATCTCCTTGTGTTGAGATTGGGATTTCCATACCATACTCTGTCGTTGGAAGTCTATGAAATTAAGTTAACATAAATATCAATCAAAATCAAGAGAACAGTGAGATGACGCAAATGGACATGATGCAAAGTAACCAATAATCCCCTTCACAACCATGCTAATCATGCTTGTCGTCATGCTAGTTAGCAGTTATGTTGAGAGACCTTGCGAAATCCAAAATCTCCAACGTTTGTGGTCATATCTACTTCAAGAAGAATGTTGCTCAGTTACAAATCACTATGAACCATCATCGTCTCACTACCGTAATGAAGGTAGTCGAGAGATAAGATAACATCATTATCGATACATATTCTCTTAAAGAGATTTAGCTTCCCATGCTCTTCGTGGAGCCACGTGTTAAGACTCATGTTGGGCATGTATGCATACACCAAAGCCTTGAAGGCACCCATTACGGTATGCCGCAGAGCATGTGTTTGTGCCCCCTTAAGAGGTTTCGATGCCATTTGCCCCTCAACATCTTGCACTCGGCCATGCACGCTAATAACACACATGTTCTCTCGCAGTTCATCTCCTTGATAGGCACCATGTTCGTGTATTACTTCAAGCGTCCTTTATGGCGGACTCATACGTTCTTGTCTCGATCAATTCTCCGAAGAAAACCCATCTATTGCCTCGTATAGATCCCATGAGAAACATCAGAATTCCAAAACTTGAATGAGGTCTTTGAAACTATTTTCTCTTTCTTTTTGACCACTAAGCAACTCATAAAGAAGGAAACGATTAGCGTCATAATTAGAACAACATCACCAACAATTAGTGTTGTATGAGATGTTCTTCTCTTGCTGGAATTGCAGGGATTAAGATGTAAACAAATATTCCCCAACATAATCTTAGATTACCTACTAATCAAATCAAGCTCCCATTAGCAAACAAAACTTTTTGGGGAAGACACTCGCTCGCCCTATGTCAACACTAGCGCCCACCCACGAAACCATCAAGGGCTCCGAGGAGCTCGAGCTGCCTCCTGTCATCGCATAATTCACATAGTTCTTTGATGTGTAGACATCCTTGATTGGGTGCTCATGGTTGTCGGGACGGTCACTACGACGATGCATGGGGTGGCGTCAGTTCTAACGGCCACGATGCAACGACGTGACTTCAGTGCTGGGGGAGAGGAGTTAGGATTTTGAGCAGGGATGGAGAGGGGGAAAACACGATGGTATGGGATGGGAGGTGTTTGGATCGATGACCCATACGTCGGTTTGGGGATCGGTCGGGAGCCAATTTGTAGACCACACGCCAGGGGGGCATAAATCCCGACCTTTGTAGTTGTTGCCGACGCCGATGGAGTTACGACGATGAGGGGAGGAGCTTGGAGAGGCGAACTCGGAGGAGGGGAAGAGGATTGGTGGAGGAGGTAGTGGATGTCGGAAGGGGAAGTATCTGTTTACACATCACTCGTAGTATCATGTTCACTATAGATTGCATTAAGGTACTAAAAATGAGGGAACATTTTTCGCTTTCGAAATGAAATTCACATTATACTAACAAACCACAAAACCAACAATGCATCACCAAATTATATTGCATAAATTTCCATATAATTTAACATGTGATAACAAAAACTGCATTATTTACTTGAATCCCAAATTGTAGCAGAAGAGAGAAAAGTATTTATAATATCCTAAACCAAAAACTATAACATGCGTACCTGACAATAGTAACTGCGGAAGCTAAGGTTCAGCTTTCCCAATACCACGATGCAGGTGTTTTGCCTGCAATGCATGCAATAGGGAGAAAAGAACGTCAACCAATGTTGAGCACATCTAATCAATTAAAAATAACGTGAAATTTAGTGACTCCAAAAGAAAGCAAGTAAATAAGGATTGACATTTGAATTTATGAGCTACTTGCATTGAAACATGTTTTCAAGTTGTTTGGTATGTAAATGCCCTGACTTGTTCACCATACCTTATTACCCATATTTATTATGTTTATACATAGATTATATGATCCATATTTAAGTTATCACCTTATTAATATTTAATTATAAGTTATATTGATGGATCTTGGAGATGTGGATGATGAGTCCCAGTTTTGATCTTTGTCTTCACTAAATGCTTACAGTGATCGAGGTGATCCGGATAACTTGATTATTTAATGATTTATATGATCGAGGTGATCCAGAACTTTTCTAATGTTTAGGAGTCATGTGGATGGATCACTCTAAGTGTAGATGATGAGTCTCATGTTCCGATTCCTTTCTTGTTAAATTTCTCAAGCTCAATGGATAGTATGTGGTCTTGGTCTGAGTGTGACCTCATACTATAACTCTAAAGCAGTAAGGAAGTCCTAGGATTGGGGGGCCTCTGTAGCCATGCGGTGGAGTAAAATGCATCCTAACTAAGTTCCGAACATTTCCGTAACTTCTCTGACAACTGTGGCAATATCTCTTAGTTTGATAAGGATTATTCTCATAATATGATCTTCTTTTTCTTTGTCAGGACCTACTGGCGGAACAATAACTAGCTTAACTGAAACCAAGCTCAATTTAAACCAAGTACAACTGTAATCAAGATTCATTATATTCCGCTCAACTGTAATCAAACTCAATTCTAGCCAATCTCAAATGTAACCAATTCAACTATAGCCATCACCAAGCCTATTGGCGAAACGGTAACAAAAACTCAAGCGGTGAGGAAGTCTCCAAAGAGACCCTTCTGTCTCTCCCTCTAAGTGGAAGTGTGGTCCAAAAGAGGGATTTGTCTACTCCAAAACTACACTACTGAGACAAGTGGGAGAGACTTTTCGGACTAAGCCGCTTCAGAAAAACTGGCTCGACCAGTACGGGAAAACAAGCTCAAAAAACCAAAATCGAGGGCCCTCCAGTCTAGGCACCCTAAAGAATAAGGGTCAGCGGAATTGGTCTTAAAAGAAAACATGTGGATCCCAGATAGACATAAATTGGTGATCGCTCGTGAGAAAACTGAGAAAAGACTGAGATCCGAGACCCGCACACTAAATGGCAGCTACCCTATCCGGGCTTCCTATCTCCCGCCCAACTGAGGGTCACCACACCCTTGCACATTCAGGTGTAAATGTCATCATGACTGGCACTCTTAATTATTAGTCATCACTGACTAGATTTTTCATCCTTTCTCAATCTCTTTACAGATCTAGGCATCTTATCGTGTCATCCATAATTAGTGATTCTTACCTAAATGATTGATCACGAAGATTTTCAGTCATTAATTATAGATTTTCTCAAAATTTGGCAGCTTGCTTATTAATCTAGATTTTATAAGTTACTAATATGAAAATACCCCAATAATCTCATTTTTCAAATCATGAGATTAGAAGTTATTTATTAGATCTGGATTCAAGTTTAGATCAATGCTAAATTTCAAGTTCTTCATATTTAGTCATGGCATTAAGTGTCACTTATTTAAATCTAAAACTTGTCTCATCTTGCTAATTCATTCCCAAATCTCTAATCTATTACCATGAGATTAGTGACTAATAGGTGTTATTAAATTTGTCTTATTTAAATATAAATCACCCTTAATCTCTCCTCAACAAATCATGAAATCAGAGGTTTGAAATTATTTTTACTTTCATGCAACTCATTCCCAAATTTTTGTCATTCAAGCATGCAAATCTTATTTCTTACAGGTCTGATTTGAGTTCTAGTTGCATGCAAAATATCTCAAATTTTCATCAAATCAATCATGAATCTTTATCTATTCAATGGTCCAAAATTGAACTCTAGTCACATGTAATTCATTCTCAAATCCTTGTCATTTTAATCATGGAATCAGATCATAACACTAATATGAAATTAGTTCAAAATATATGTGAATCATCACCAACTCCTCTTTCAACATGTAAAGTATAACTAATTAATGACCTTGAAATTAGAATTCGATCACATGTCAATCACCTGCAAATCTCTCTTAATTTAACATGGAACTAATGACTCATTTATGTTATGAAATTGAATTTTTATATTGTATTAAATTGTATGAAAAATATTTCAAATTTCTCATCAAATCCAACCTAAAAATTGTAGCTATTATAAGTCTGGTTTTAGACTCAAAACATTCCATTTTATCCCCCAATTTCTCTCAATTTTATGGCATGAACAGTGGTTAATTAATGATTTAATTTGATCTTAATGTCATGTTAATCACTCCAAGTATTTCACATTTTTAACCTAAAATTTGTGAATAACAGTAATCTGGTTTCAGATCTAAATACAAGGAATTTTCCCCTTAATTTCATATTTTCATCATGGGATTAGTCTAAAAATAGTGGACTGTTTTAAGCACAAAAATGTAGGACATTCTCTCTCAAATTTCTATCTTTTAAGTATAAGAATTGTAGCAATATAGATCTGAATTTATACTTGGTTTGCATGCTCAACACCAACTTTTTTCCTTAAAAACTTAAGAATTTGGAGCATATATAATTGACATAAAATTTTGATGATATCCATGTAAAACTTCATATTCTCATATAATTTAAGAGGCAAATTAATAGGTTGAACCATACATGGAAGGCAGCAAAATGGGGTCTTAGATTGTACCTTAAAATCTTCAAGAATTGGAGATCAAATTTGGGCTTCTATTAATAGCATACAGTAGTTCTCTTTGCAGCCATGTTGGAAGTAGAAAAAATAATTATTTTTAGAACAGAAAGCAACAGCTTTTATAGCTCTGAAATTTGAATTTAAAACATACATGGAAGGTAGGAATAGTGGGAAGATTGTACCTTGGATCTCAAATTTTTGGACATCAATCTTCATGCAACTGCAACTCTTGAAGGAGAAGCTCTAATTGGAGGAGCATTGGGCTGCTCAAAGAGGGGAGAAAAAGAGAGAATGAGAGAGAAGGGAATGGGGTTGCTATTTATAAGGAAAAAGGAAAGAGGAGGTGTTGACAAGTGTAGGAGGAGAAAAGGCCAAATTGAAAAGGAATAGAAGAGCCAAATGGAGGGGGACAACATCTGATGCCATGTACTACTGTACAGTTGGATTTTTATAAATTTTTTTATTTTTTTCTTTTATTTCTCTCTATTATTTGGAATACCAAAATCATCCGCATTCGCACCTTGAGTCTCGGATTCTATCGTACAATAGCTCATTTCGACTACCTTTGAATGACGATCAAAATGAGTACATGAATTCCCAAAATTTCCGAGATACAGTCTTGGTTTGCAACTAAATTTTATGATTTTAAATTATCAAATGACCTCTAATCGACGAACGATTGATTTCATTGGTCTTATTTTGTCGAATCGGATTTTCTGGTGGTCTCGGTTTGTTTTGCGGTTCAGATTTCGCATCACGACTTTTCTGATGGCACACAATACGATGCAATCGATTTTTTATTGATAGCATCCGAATGGGATGCATTCTGTGATCTATAGATCGATATGAGTTTATTCAATATTAATTGAATATTATTTAATCATACATATCCCTAATCGGGTTAGATTCAGGTCATTCGAATATGGATGTCACATGTATAAAAACCTCAAGGGGAGTCTCATCCTTGAGACTGGGTCAAGATCACTGTGCGTTTTATCTGGGTTTCACCTGGCCATAAAAACCTCAAAGGATTTCGAACCCATAAAAACCTCAAAGAAAAACAAGCCATATTCTTTCAACATGTATACAATTAAATGGGCTTGTTTTGACAATTGCCTGAAAAGTTAGTATTAACATAATATAATATGTACATTGTTTATCAAATAATAAAAGAAAACAATAGAAAAATCACATAATACATGTACTTTATACTTATAAAATGCATACCAAAAATATATCTATATATTCAAATGACATCTTTTGATTCATTTTCTTTGTAAAAATTGTAGATCTCGTTGAGATCTACAACTTTTATGTTTATCATATTTTTTCTAGTTAGACCATCTCGCATTTATTTTAGATTTTAGAAATATTTTTAAATTTAGGATTTTTAATTGAGGGACACGTATCCAATCTACTTTTGGATTCGCAACACCACATGGGGCATCTCAGTCGGCCTTCTCCTGTGCTAGTTGGCCAATGCTTTGACCTAGTTAGTGTCGGTCAACCTCGCTTCCCATTGCCCCATGATGAGTCACATCATCACCTTCTACCTCAGTTCTTTCACCGGAAGGTCGACCCCTTTGATATATCCCAATGAAAATCTGCCACTTATTTTTCATTTTCCCATTTGCAACTCCGCTATCAACAACCATATCCCCTTCATCATGCTCAACTTATGTCCTACACCTCCACCCTACCCCTAGAACTCACCTAACCTCATCCATCCCCTCGAAAAACCTCGCCAAATCTTCCTTCCCACACTGTTCGAATCCATTGTATATCACCACACCTCGATCTCCCGCACACCTGTTATTGATTGAACGTTATAGCTCTAGCCTCTCCTTTCTTTACACGATGACACTCATTTTAGATAGAATTGAGGCCAGGAGGAGAATTGACATTGGATTTTCTTTGGCTTCGGGAGCGCTTCCTCATGTAACAACTATTTCTTGCTGTGTAGTTTCGCCACACACACTTGTTTCTTGAGGAAAGAACTGAGCTATTAAGCTCCTCTCAAGGTGTCGTTGACATTTATTCCTCAATGTACTCCTCTCCTACATCTTATTCTTCCTTTGTCTCTCTTGATTTTGCTTTTTTTCTTCCATTTCTTATTCTTTACAAGACACCACCCATTATAATCCTCCGCTATTCCATCTTTCCTCCCTTTTAATGCAAACCTGCTGATGAATCATAATCCACCTCTTTTAATAATGTTAAATTGTAGTATATGAGGTGGAAAATAATTCAGCAAAAATCATAATCTTTGAATGTTGTGTAGTATTTTTTTACTTGGCAAGTCTACCAAAGTCGAATGTCGGGAATGGTGATTTCTAGTTGTGTGATTTTAGATTAATTTCGATGATTAATTAATTGCTAAGTTAATTTCTGTGTTAGGAAATAAAATGAAAATAAAATGAAAATGAAAGAGATGCAGTGCGAACAAAATAAACAGAGAGAATAAATAAGCACAGGATATGTGATTATGTTTAATTTTAATCCAACCGTAATAATAAATATCCTCAAAATTGATTATATGTCAAAAGAAATAAGTATTCAAATCTAATCCAAGTTGCAGGCAAGAATGTCAATATATCTATAAATAATCCTGCAATTAAGGAGGTCACACAATGATTTTATCAAAGAATATTTGATCTCAAAATTCTCGCTAGTTTAATCCTCAAATAAATAGGGTGTAATCACATAAAATATCGATATTTAAATTAAATCATTCTTGATTACGGATGATTCGTGAAAATGTCTCTTTAATAATGTCGTATTATTATAGTACATGAGACAGTTTTTGATTTAGCAAAGACCACAACTTCAAATATGTGGTAATTATTTTACTTGGTAAGTGTACCAAGGTCAAACACGGGGACACGAGCTCCCTCATTTATTCATCGAAAATTAGTGATTGAATAATGAGCGGTTGAATCCAAAATCTAAGTCTTCATATGCAGACACATTATGTACACAAAATAATGCAGTGACAAAATAACATGATGCATGCAATTTTTGTTTGGTTTTAAATAAAATTAAAATGAGATGCACGGTGTAGAATATGCAATAGATGATCATGCAGAAAATAATATACAAATATGTCCTAAATTGTCAAATCAACGAGCAATAAAATAGAGGTTAATTTCGAAGACAAATGCTACATCAAAATGGATTGATGAAAATAAGAAATTGAGTGTAACTAACACAATGGATCTCAAAATACAACATGTATAATTAAGTGTCAAATCAGTTAATAAAGAATGCCATTAGATAGAGAATAAAATTATCAACAAAATGGAACTGAAATCAACTGAAATAGAGTTCAAATGCTCAATAAATGAGAGAAATAGAGATAAGGCATAAATAAAATGCATGAAAATAAAAAGATAAATAATCACAAAAATGTCATAAGGGCATTTTTGCAATAAGCAAAAGCTGGATGGGGCCCTTTATAAATTTTCCTGAAGCGTAGGAACCTATTTGCAATTTCTGCCAACCGATAGGGCCTCCATGTAAATTATCCCAGGCGCGCACATGAGGCACGTGCCTGAGGACCTTTTTGCAATTATGAAGATGTCCGAGGATATAGCTGCAAACTACCAAGTCCGCACGTGTTGAGCACGTGCGCGACCAGGCTCGATGGGGGTGCAGCTTCAGGAGGAATGTGGCAGGCTATCTTGCTTCGGGAGGAGGCTCATCCACCCGAGCATGTAGGTTTGAAGTAGAGGCTTGGGGAGTACCTGGGACGTTCGCCTAGATGATCGAACGGTGCCAGTAGTGTCTTGCTCCACCTACTGCGCTGCCACTTGTGGCAGTCTTGGTTGTGCTTCGACGAAGCACCATTTCCACAACCAGCATCTATATGCTACCTGATAGGTCCCGATACCTTTGTGAAGCGTTGGTAAAGATCTAGGTGGCCAGGAGGAGCGATGGAATGGCTCAAAGCTGCTCAGCGATGAAGCATCATCAGAGAAGCTACTCGAGAACGGAGATGAGGTGCGGACTCCGGCCATTGACGAAACGAGGACCTGCAAAACATTAAGGGGAAAAGGCCGAAGTGGGGCGAGCAAAATGGAGGGCTGCGTAGGAGGGGAAGGTGGCACCCTGGATGGATTATCTTCCGTCGTAGACTTAGGAGAAAGTCTGGAGTGGGTAGAAGTTCTAATGGAGAGAGAGAGAGGGTGGTCTAAAGGATCTGCATCAAGCGGGAATCATCTGCATCACTAAGATGAATAGTCTTATGATGAATACTCATTCATCACTCTTTATTCTTATATTTTAGCTACAAAAACCTTTGCGAATACATGTAGATATGTGTAAATAGGAATAATTACCAAAAGCATGCATTGTGTAAAAACCTATAATTAGCATGTTTTTGTGCAAAAATAAAAGAATAAAGATTAAAAAGAAAAAGAGGGAAATATTTAGAATAAATATTGAGCAACCTAACCCAAGGGAGGGCTCAGCATGGGCCTGACCGCATAAAAGACAAAGTAGAGGGAGATAGGGGCTCATGAGTGTAAATATTTATGTAAATAAATAAAGACATTTTCCTCACCAAAAATATGCTTGTAAATACTTGTATATATTTATAAGTATAAAAACAAAAGAAAAAGGTAAAAATCAAAAAGAACAAAAATACCACCTTCATCATGTACATAAACCACTCTTATATATATATATTTTAACGTTGTAAATAAATAAAATTAATTCCCAAAATTTTTGTAAATATTTTATGTTATATAGTGTAAATAAATAAAATAAAAACAATTAAAACAAAAACAAAATAAAAATAACAAAATTAAAAATACCAAAATATATTGTAAATATACCATGTATATAAGTGTATATATGAATTTATTTTACCTATATATATAAATAATAAAAATAAAATAAAAATACCTTTTTACTCCTTATTTTATAATGAAAATAAATAAAATATAAAATGGGGATAAAATTGCATAAAAATAACAATTAAAAAAATCAAAAATTAAAAACCCTAATAGTGTACATATACCTATATAGTACATACTATGTATATACCATATTTTTATTTCCAAAAATTAATTAAAAATCACTAAAAAATAGAAAAAAATAAAAGAAAAATATTTCATGTTTTGAGTTTTTGCAAATTCAGCCCCTAGCTACCCTTAATTTGCACTTGAAGATTCAGCCAGGTGGTAGCTTCCTATTGGTCCAGGGGGATGTTGACCGCCCGGTCAACTCCCCCCCCAGGACCACTTCTCACGGGTCTGTGTTGCCCGACCCATCTTCTCGGATTTTTCGCAACCAAACCCGATCATGCCTCGCCTAAACCCCGGGTCCGAGTTGCTCACGTCATATCCGTCAACCTCGCCGGGGCATCCACCTCGAGATCCGCGCTCCAGAATGCCCTACCCGCGCTCGTTTTCCCGGACCCTCCAGCGTATATAGGTCGAGCTCCGCCACCTCCATTTCTATCTTTGGACCCCTTGCTCGCCGCCAAGGAGCTCCTCCAGAGCGCCCGAGTGACAGCTGCGTGTTTTGGAGTGGAAGCGAGGGACGAGCACCAAGGGAACCACTGATCCGGTGGTTAACTCCGCCGTGCGCCGCCACGAGCGCGCTGAGCCTCGGGGACTCGACGGCCCCTTGCAGGCAACGACCGGGAGCTTCTTGAGCTCCAGCCCAGTCGAATACACTCATCGGGTAGCTGCTTTAGCCTCTCGTTTAGCGTAGAATAGGATTTTTCGCTTTCTGGTAGTGTAGCTCCGCCCCCTTCGCCAGTTGTCTCCGACCACCCATCCGCCAGTCCGACCATTCCACCACCTTCGCCTGACTCCTCTCCACCTTCTCCACCTAGCCATTCCTCCTGTCTCGTCCCGGAGCGGGACCTTGGGTCTTCACCTCCGCCGCTCGCCGGAGACCCACCATATCGACGCATTAGCCACCCTTTTGCCGCTCTGACGGGTCGAGGCAGTTTGCCCTCGACCCAGCTTCTTTCCTGTGCAGGTATCTAGGCCATTCGACCTCATCTGGAGGTCGAGTCTTCAGAGCACAGGGGCTCCTGTTCATCCACGTCGTCGGAGCTCTCTGGAGCTCCTCGCGTCCATCGGAGCAGCGCATCGGGTGCGGAGCTTCACGGCGAAGCTTCCACGCACCACAGGAGCATCAGACGAGGCCTATCGTGCACGCAGAGGGCCGGCGAAGCTCGCCGGCAGCCAGTTCTTCCAGTACCCTCGTCCACCGTCCGATCGTCCCCAGCACCCCAGTTGTCATCTGAGCCATCCATCCCAGGCGTGGCATCACCGTCCGATCATTTCGAGGACATATCTTGACCATCCGCTCGGAGGAAGAGGCACCAGCACCCCTCGTCCGTCGGATCTGCCACGTGCCCTCTCCTCCTCCGTCGATACACCAAGGGCTTGGCCTCCAGAGCACCGTGACCGTCCGATCTCCACGTGGAGGGCCACCGCCCGTTCGATCAGGTCGGGCTTTTCAAGGGTAAAGGCGCCAGTGCTCTCAGTCGTCAGATCCGCCACGCGTCATACATCCGGCCGTCGACATTAAATAAGGGGTAAATTGTCCTTAGGCCCCTTTCTTTTCTGCATTTAGTTTTAGTCCTGTAAATACGTAGTGTAGTTCTTTTATTTTTGTGAAAATTGCATAGTGGACCTCGTATTTTAGCTATTTGCATTTATACCCCTGTGCGTTGTATGCCACGTGCTTCGTCACGTGTTTATCTGGTTTATTTGCAATAGAGACCCCTGTAGTTCTGGTTGTTCTTGAATGAATAAAAGTTTTTATCTATTTACATTTATACCCCTGTGCGTGGTTTATTTGAGCATGTGCGTTATATTTTGGGTATTTTGCAGATAGGCCCCTGGACTTTTGGTACCTGTTACCAATAAGTCATCGGGACTTATTTTTATTACATTTGGGTCCCTGAGTGCCTCAGGCACGTGCGTGGCGCATGTTTTGCTGGGAAAATTGCACCAGACCCCCCAGAACTTTGGGTATTTGCACTTTGGTCCCTGTGCACTGTACCCTCTCTTTATTTTTGAATAAAATAGCAAAACACCTCCAAATCCAACGAAAATTGGATACATGGCTCCTGCCATGGTGTAAAATTTTCGTGGATTTTTGAGGACATTTTTGATTTCATTTGTTATTTTTAAAAAATCAAAAACCTTCATTTTTGCTACTGTCTATCTTTAAAAACCCCAAAAAAATATTAAAACTCATTTAAAAATTCTACAAAAATTAGATACTGTTTGTCTTGCTTAGTTTGATTTTCTAGCCAAGTTTGGCTATTTTTCATTACTGAAAACCACTAAAAATTGAAAAACAATTAAAAACTTATGAAAATTCTAGTAATTAAACCAAAAATTCAAAAATAATAAAATTGGTACCTAAATTTTCCTTGTTTAATCTTCTTTACAGGAAAATTACCTCCCAGCTAATTTGGGGGCTTTATATATTTTATCTAAGCCTTCTTAGCTCGGCTGGACAGTAACTTTTATTTCTGCCACCTTTTGATTTTTAGAAAATTAAATAAATATCAAAAAATTATCAAAAAATCACCAAAAACACTAAAAATTATAAAACACACAAAAATATTTTTGTTTGAATTTTTGGTTGATTTTTAGTGCTTTAAATAATTTGTTGAAGTGTGTGTTTACTTGATTTTCTTATTTTCTTTATACATAAAAAATCCAAAAAAGTGGCTCAGTGAGGCGATCAGCGGTGGAGGTTGCGAATGTCGATACACCTGAGGAGGTGTAGCTGGAGGTGGTACGGACCAGAGCGCGAAGGAGTGGGTGACCGTCAAGGAGAGAACAATTGTATAGCAGAGCTGTGGAGGTCGAGGCGTCGACGCAGCGAGGTGGTGGTTGAGGCGGTCGAAGGCGATGCGGACCAGAGTGCGAAGGTTGAAGGACGAGTCGATGGGCTGTAGGAGAGGGCGAACAACGATGATGCTCGGGTGCGATGGTCAAGGGTGGAGGTCATTTGAGAGGCGATCGCGTGGTAGAGGGTGGCAAACAGAGAAGAAAAAGAGAGGTGTGTATGGTAAATGAAAAGGAACAAAGAAGAAGCAAAGGAGGATGAGAAGAAAGAAAGAAAACAATACCTGAAGGTATATCTCCAGGATTGGTATACCATATATATTTCATACATTTTAGCCATAGCTCAAATTTTCAATTTTTTAAAATTTTTGAGGCTAGGGTAGCCGGAGATGCAAACACACATCCCTGATATCCACCCAAACCCTAATGTGGACACTCGTCCGAGGGAGTCAATGGTTAGACCAATCACGCGGGCGGCAAAAATGCGTGCAGACATCCTTTGTAAGACTGTTCTCCCTTTTTGGAAATCAGAAATTTGTGAGGAGGCGAAGCGACTCCGCTCGGAGTTTCAAAAATGCCTAATCATCGAATATTCGACTTCCTTCGAATCCATCGACTCCGCGCGAGAGATTCTTTCAAGAGAAGTTTCGAAGGCTTCCTTTGGACGCCTGTGGAGAATCTCAGACCGGCAGCTGGTGGGTGAGGTCGACTCCTCCAACATCTTTGAGACGTTGGCTCACTCAGCCATTCACTGCTCCGATGGAAACTGGTTATGGTTTTTCAAATGGTCCCCCTCCTTTGGAGCAAAAAGAGTGGAGGAGGTCGCTGCATATTGCATGGACGCATTGGGTTTGCCACTACACCACCGATACCCTTATGTCCTCGCAAACATGGTCAAACAGTTCGGAAGGCTCCTCGATTTTGAATGCCCAAACCTCTCTTTGGACTGCGGGGATGCCATGGCAGTCAAACTTCTGATCGATATACCGGATATTACAAATGTGCCGCGAGCAATCGAAGTAAATACGATGGACGGAGTTTTTGAGGTAACCTTCTCACCGGTTTCTCAGTTTCGCTCGGCTAAATTCATTCATTACAATACTCCTCTGGTGGACTCTACCACTCTTAAGAATGTCCTGGGAACATTCAATCTGGAGGAAGATATGCAGGGAAAGTCAAACAAATGGTCGAGAAGAAACTGCAAACAACCCCAATTGTGGAACTTAGGGATGAAAAGTTCAATCTCTGCCCTGGAAATGATTGGGAGAGAATAAATTTAAATGTCGTCCCTTTCACAACACACAGGGGTCCATCTACTGAAAAGCATGCCAACTATGTGGAGGAGCCCACAAGAGCACATCTGGAACGTGCGCTAAATTGGCTGGAGCGCAAGGGACAACAAATCAATCCATTGATGTGGGAGCACATCAAAAACCTACCAACCTCAGAGGTCCAGGACTCGAAAATCTTACAATGGAAACACATATGCAGAGTGCCTTAAACCTAGTAGTGGATCTCACCACTAGGCAAAGGGAGAATCAAATGACAACACCGGAAGAAATGGCTACGAAAGGCAAAGGTATGGAAAACTCATTTTTCCAATCAAACAATGCTTTGGAATTTTCTCAAAATCAAGTGTTGGAGTCTGGTAGAATTAGAAACCTCTTAGATTTTTTTTCATTTCGCGTTTCAAAACGAGAGGGAAAAAATAAATTTATTACGGAATTATGCAACGAAGTAGTTGATTAGTTAAATGGGAATACTAGCCTTTAAACTGAGAAACATCTACAAGAAGTTAAACACGTTGAAATACTATACACTAAACATGGAATTCACTATGTTAACTTGGAATATAAGGGGTTTGGGGGGCCCAAGGAAATATGGCAGGTTACAGAATCTAGTGGTTAAACACAACATCCATGTCATTTGCTTACAAGAGACGAAAACAACTTCCACACCAAGAGCTCCGATAAACTCACCCATGGAAAGATTTGAGTGGCATGCAAACGGCCTTGGACAGACTTGCGGAATTATAACCGGTTGGGATTGCCACAAGATCTCTGTGGTAAACCAAGTAGACTATCCTTACTTTAGTTTGTTTGAATTCAAATTGTTACAAAATAACCTGATTTGTCGACTCATAAATATTTATGGACCGCCGAGAGATGACAGAAAGAATGACTTTCTTGACTCACTTGACTCTCTAACGTTAGTGGGTATTCCATCGATTCTGGTTGGTGACTTCAACCTGCTTAGAAATAGAACAGACCGTGTATCGAACAAACCACTAAAAAGGTTTGACAAAAGATTTGATATGTGGGTAAATCGCTCAAACCTTATTGAACAAAAAGAGAGAGGGACAACATTCACATGGTCGGGATCTTCGGATTGTGAATCGTGGGCCATTCTTGACCGTATCTTGGTGGACTTAAACTTTCAGGCAGTCTTCCCTTGCACCCAATCAAGACGATTACCAAAAACTTTTTCCGATCACAACCCCTTGTTACTGAGAGGAGGATCATTTAGATTAACCAATCGCATCTTTAGGATCGAAAACTTCTGGCTACAAAAAGAGTCTTTTATGACAATGGTCAACGATGCTTGGGCAAATGAGGTTATCTCCGACAATCCTTTCCACAGATGGGCGGTTAAGGTGAAAAGATTACGTGCATTCATCAAGTATTGGAGCAGGCAACAAATCCCTGATATAAATAAAGAAATAGCAAGAATCGAGGAGGACATAAGGATGGCGGAGAATGTAATAAAATCGGGAGACGAGGAAGTAGCTGGAGAACTTAAAGACTTGTACAGTAAATTGGAGTCTCTCAGAAATGATGAGAGATTGATTTGGGAACAGAGAGTAAAGATAAATTACATACAAAAAGGTAATGAAAATATCAAGTTCATGAAAATGATGGCATCTAAAAAATCGGCCAGAAATTTAATCACGACTTTGAAAAATGAAATGGGAGATATGGTACAAGGTAGGGAAGAGATCACAAGGGTCGTGGTGGATTTTTATACAAAATTATTTGATGATGAAGAAGTTGGGATGACGAATGGCCACGTTGTGGTAATGCCAACGAATCTAGTAATCAAATTAGAGGACCCTCGAATTTTTACAGACCCAGTATCTCTGAGGGAAGTACAAGACACCATTAGAACATTCAGAAACAACAAAGCACCCGGACCTGATGGACTCAGAATTGAGTTTGTAAAGAAATGTTGGCATTTGCTGAAGTATGATTTCATGAACATGATATCAAATATACAAGTGAGGGGTTTAAGACTTCGGACTTCAGACATTTAAACAACACCATTATCTCCTTAATCTATAAGAAAGGTGGAATGGAAAACATAGAAAACTATAGACCAATTAGCTTGATCAATCTACCGATACGCATAATATCCAAAGTAATAGCAAATAGATGGGCATCCTTTCTTGTGTACAACATCCCACCATCTCAATGTGCCTTCTTAAAGAACAGATCCGCAGCGGATGCCTTCCTTGTTACATCTTCAATTGTCCATGACTGGAGTAGACGGAAAACTAAGGCGCTAGTGTTGAAGATAGACTTCAGAAAAGCATTTAATACTTTAAAATGGCCCTTTATACTAGAAGCTTTGCGGGTGGCAAAATATCCTCCAGTTTTCATCAAGTTGATCACTGCACTTCTAAAAACAACTGGTGTCTCACTTAAAATCAATGGAACTTCCTCGGGTTTCATTCATCCTAAGCGTGGAGTGAGACAAGGAGACCCACTATCACCTCTTCTTTTCATACATTCAATGTCAGTCCTTGATGCGATGCTACACAAATTAGCAATAGGAGAGAAAGTCAGGGGATTCGTGAGAAACGGAATGCAAACCCAGATTACTAATATACAGTATGCAGATGATCTTCTCATTTTCCTGGAATACCAAGAGGAGAGCCTCAAAAACGTCATCACCACGCTAAAAATCTTTGGCAAAATGTCAGGTCTTCGCATTAGCGAAAAGAAAAGCTCCTTTTATTCGATAAACTTGTCGGATGATGAAAATGCTAAGGTCAAGGATATACTAAAATGGTCTAAAGGATCTTTCCCTATGGAGTATCTGGGTTTCAAAATAACGATACATAGGAGACTCATGAGTGAATGGTCATCTACCATTGATAAGTTTGCGGCAAAACTTCAAGGATGGAAGTCCAAGATACTTCCGCTACCAGCAAGAATCAATTTGCTAAACTCAGCCTTAACACCGACCATCATACACGAGATGTCATGTATGAAGATGCCGGAGGGTATAGTTAAAAAATAGACAGACTTAGACGAAACTTTCTCTGGGGGGCCGCCGAAGATCTTAAAAAGAAGGCTAAAGTGGCATGGTCAAAGGTAACCAGGCCTAAGCTGAATGATGGTTGGGGAATTATTAACCTTCGATCCTTCAATAATGCACTTTTAACAAAATCGGCAATTCGCATTGCTGATTTTGTGAGACCGTGGGTGTCATCGGTGATTAGCTCCTCGCACTTCAGAGGAGGTCCCATAACACTTGCTTCTACCTCTAAGCGTTCGCACTCATTGGTTTGGAAATCACATATTAAGGGATTCAAACCGCTTCTACCGGTATTACACAAACAACTGGGAGATGGTTCCCACTCTTCATTGTGGAAGGACCAATTAGGAGGCACCCCTTCACTAGAACAGTCCTATCCACTCCTCATGTCCTATATTAAGAACCACTTCATGTCTGTAAAGAGTGGACTAAACTCGTGGCTAGCAAGATTCAACTGGTTTAAATCTTTACAAAATAAGCTACCTTTAGCGCTCTCAAATGAGGGAGCTAGATTAAAAGAGGCTCTGACCAATATATTCCACCATCTACACAGCGAAGAAACGGACAAAACAATATTTCCCACCATGTCATCTAACACAAGAAATTCAACAACAAAACAACTATATTACCTCCTTGCAGACGGAGGTAGCAGATCATTAGTGTATTCATTATTTAGAAAATGGCCCCTGGAACCAAGAGCATACTATTTTATATGGTTGCTGGCGCACAATAAGATTACAACACAAGATTGTTTCGAAAAGTGGAAAATACCATGGGTCAACAGGTGCTATCTATGCAACAATGGGCTGGAAAATTATACACACCTTTTCGATGAATGCCAAACAATTAGAGATATATTTCTCTTATGTGACATGGAACCAAACATCAACGAAATACTAAACATGTTGTATTTGAACCAGACCTTGAAATTCACGGATAAAAAGGGTAGAACTCTTTGTTTTAAGATTACGGTCTGGTGGCAACTTTGGAAGCGTCGATGCAGACTCATCTTTAAAGAAATACCCATCGACAAAAATAAATTACTCTTGGAAGCATTCATCATCTGCAAGACAAGAATGGGTACGCAAGAAGGGGATATTTGGTCCTGACTAACATCGTTGCGACAAAATGGAATTAAATTTTTCCCTAGTACTACTACTGGATGCTTAGACCATCTCCTGATAGGTTCTTGAACTAACTCTGTATAACTTTCCCCTAATTTTGATATTGTTCAGTTAAGGATAGCTCTGTTGTGACACCTGGAACCCGATCCTCCAAGCGCACCTAGCGGAACTCATCATGGGACCAAAGGACTTGAAGGATGTGCTATGCCAAAGGACGTCAGACTTGGGATGGTTTCTTTTTGCCCGGTCTGTTTATAATTAACGCAATATTTTGTCCATTTTTATATTTCCTCGAACTCTATATGCTGGATGTAATTTGTTGAAACTGGACACTGTGTAATTCCCCTTTTATGTGTAGGCTTGTATTAAACTCTAAACTTTTACCATTGCTTGAGATGAATGACTATGAAACGTTTATCGAAAAAAAAGATGGATACAAATACGAATATATGTATTATTATATCTATATCTTTGTGAAATCACGATACAGAAAGGGCTATCTTGTGAATATTGAGAATCATAAATCATATCCTTAAATATGGACATGGATATGGAAATAAATAATCATATTTGGATAACAAACTTTTAAAAACAAATACGGATTATTTTACCAATAATAAATTTTTCCTAACACTAGAATTCAATGTATTTTTTTTATAAAGTTGTAATTGTTGATTAAATCAAAAATACATAAACTACAAGCACAATAAATAACAAAGAAAATAAATGTTTGTCTGAATATTTATAACAAATAGTTAAACAACATAAAATATATATTTGGTTGAATTGCTAATAAAAAGGGCCTTAGGTATCTCTCAATTCTCAGTTAAGGTCCTCATTCTTGAAATGCTAAAAAGAATACTAAACTTTAACTTTATGCATTAACATTGACATAGAAAGATCATTGAATCTCACAGAAGCATGTATTTGAGACAAAAAAATTGGATCCTCATTGTTATTTTTCCAAATGAGACCTTAGTTGGGAATCGAGGTATAGTTTGAACCCTTTTTGTAATTTACCCGCTATATTTTTCTTCATGCACTTGAGTTTACTTCAAAACACATTATATTACGTGCAATCTAATAATTTATTTAGATCTTTCTTTATACACACATTGATATATGTCTATGATACACAAAAGGATTTAGTAATGTGGAGAATCGTGTTTGTCAGAAAATGTGTATATATATCCTCAAAAAAGTGAAAATGGTATCAGTATCCATATCTGTATCTGCAGAAAAATAAAAATCTATATAAATATCTATATCTACTATGATCAAAGATACTTATCCATACCCTCTTAAAACAGATACGATGGCGGTAAAACAGATATATCCATATATGATTGCATCCCTGGTCGAAGTACGGTAAAAGATACTCATATCAAATGGAGTCGTAGGTGCAGATTATCGAGATGATGTGGTAGTATCCAAGAACCAAGAAGGGTACAGAATGACATTCAAAAGAGATTGACGGCACAGCTTGTTGCCCATCTCCCATCCCATCAATCTCTATATAATCATGATTGTTTTAATATATGGGAATATGGATATTAAAAAAATATGATCAATCCTCTGATATCGTATAGAATGAAATGCTATAATTTTTATTGATAGCCTTCTCTCTGTAAAGGCCAAAATAGGAATATATAAACAAGGTATAATATCAAGAGAAACAATAAAAAATCTTTAAATATCTCAAGATCTAATCATTCATAATGTTTGTAATGCCTATATGGCTTATCTTATCTAAAATAGGCTGCATATTGATTTCATTCGACGCAAATCAATTTATAAGAAACTTAGTTGTAAATTAATTGACATTGAAATCGAATGTTTAAGTTGATTTATCAACCGTCCTCAGGTGTAAACAATTTCGATTTGAATAAAACCACAACTCTTATAATTTCCCGTTGAGGATATATTTATTATGATGCAAAGCATATCTAAGATTAATTGAATCTATTCGTTGATTTGAACACAAAAATACCAAATAAATTATGATTTCTGGAGGGGTATATATGCAAAAAAACCTATCGCGAACCTATAAAAGGTCGAGCGCAGCACAGTCGCTTGGTCGATGCTCGTAATGGCCCACTCCCTCCACTCCTTGTTTAAAATCCCCAGAGTGTGCCCCGGATGTTCTCCTGTACCTCCTTCCAACACCAACGCCCACCAACTGTTTGTAGAAATACCTCTTCCACCTCCTCTTCCTCCTTCCCGTTCTGCCTCCGCCATCCTCCGCATACATCCACCTCCGCTTCTGCCGCAAGGGCTGCTATTATTGTGACTTCTCCATTATCGACTTGGGATCTCGGGAACAATCTCCCCTGAGAAACCGATACCCAACTATGACGATGACCCCAGAGTCACGAACTACATAAGTCTCATCCTGCGTGAAATCAACTTGATGAAGGGAAAATAAAGCAATGACCCACCTCTCCAAACCTTCTTCTTCGGTGGAGGCACGCCGTCCCTAGTCCCTCTACACTTGGTGTCAGCCATTCTCGACGCCCTTCACTCCAAGTTCGGGTTAATCGACAATGCTGAGATATCGATGGAGATGGACCCCGGGACGTTCGACATAGTCAAGCTCAATGAACTGCTGGGGTTTGGCGTGAGCTGTGTTTCTTTGGGCATCCAGGATTCCAGGAGGAGCTGCTCAGTAATTGTGGGAGGGCCCATGGTCTTAAGGAGGTGCATGAGGCTATCGAGGTGGTGTCCAGGGTGTCGAAGCTGGTGAACTAGAGACTGGACATCATCGCTTAGCTTTCTCACCAGACACTGCATGTTGTATTAAGAATTGTAATTAAATCTTTAATTGGAAAATCTATGTAATTACAATTGAAGTTAATTTGGGTTCAATTGGGATACCAAATGGCTTTAAGGAAAAGTTAGGAATTCCCAAATTTAAATAATGGAAAAGTTTGGGTGGAAGTTTAGTATCATACATAGTATCTCTAAACTTTTGTTGTGCTTATATATGAGTTCACACCCCAAGCTCTTGTAGCAATAGTAGAAAGGAGGAATGAAGGACCACACACGTGCGCACACGCGCTCCGCTCCGGCTCAAGCTCGGGCTCGTGCTCGGGCTCGGGAGAGTCAATTCAGATCTCGAATCTCGATACTTTTGCTACGGGCTTCATTTGGTAAGTCGATTAAATTAATCACACGATTAATTTGGTAAGTCAACTAAAATGAGAATTCAACTCGAATCAAACGGCTCATTATGACCGTGGTTTCGGGATTTGAAATGACGCGCTCGTTGAGGAGCGTTTTCAGAAATCGAAAGGTACCTACGCTAGGGCACGCGACCGTCTTTTTATACCCCTTCCCCTACGCCGTTTTCTTCACTCGCAAGAAAAATCTCACGCTGCCTCTCTATTCTGGTTCTGGTTCTTCCTCTCGCGGACGAACTCACAGGGTGCTGCATGTTTCTGACATCAAGAAGAATGTTTTATCTGACTCTATCTTAGTTAGAAATGATTTTGAATTGAATTTTAAATGTAATAAAGTTGTTATTCTGAGACATGGTATTTTTTATTGAAAAGGCTATTTGACTGATTTTGATTTGTTATTTAGAATTAGATGTCATTCAGTAAAAATTAATGAAATGAATATTTTAAATTCTGAATATTCTAATTCTGTATCTCATGTTGTTAATGATCTATAATCTTGTGATCTTTGGCATAGTAGATTGGGACATGCAAACTTAAATTCAATTAAAATGATGATGAATTTAGAGTTAATCCCTAAACACACTATTGATAAAACTCAAAAATGTGAAATCTATGTGCAAGCTAAGACACCTAGGAAGTCTTTTCTGTATGTCTCTAGAGATAGTGAGATCTTGGATCTAGTGCACACGAATATCTGTGAGTTTAATAGTGTGTTTACCCGAGATAATAAGAAATATTTTATCACCTTTATAGATGATGACAGTAGATACTAAGGGTGCACATGGATCGGATAAAATCCGTAATCCGATCCAATCCGCTGTCATTGGATTGGATCGGTTTGGATTTATAAGTTTAATGGATCGGATCGGATTGGAATTTTACAAATCCGTTCATTTATGGATTGGATCGGATTATTGTCAAAATCCAATCCGATCCAATCCGTTAATCCGTTAAAAAAAATAATATATATATACTACTTTATTTATTCTCAATAAAGCATATTATATATTACATTTTATTTGAAAGATATGTGTAAATTGAAGGATATGGTTTGATCCTCAAGCGCATCACGGAAGCGTGTGCGTTGTATCGAATACGACAAGGAGCGACTAGTCGGACTAGTTGCTCGATGCAGCGGAATTTAAAAAATTTATGCGACGAAACCACATGATCCAAGAACACTTCTCGTATCGTTTCGTCTAAACCACAAACAAGTAATAGAATTACCTCTTGAAGCGTGGTTGCGATCGAGTCTCTAAACAAAGAGACCTCCTGTCTCAAGTCCGATCCGACGGAGGAGACGCTTGCGAGCACGGGGATGAACCGCGTGCTTCTCGCAATCCATGTTGATGATCCAAGCGGCGGATCTCCTGATCTCGACACACGAGATCCGACGTCTTCTTCACGAGCGAGGCGCACCGAAGGAGACGGAGATCCACAAGCAGAAGAACGGGCAGCATAACGACGATGCCGCGACGATGGAGAACCTCTTCATGGCATCCATGGTGGACGGCCATGAGAGGGAGAGAGAGGTCTGACGTCTCTTGAGAGAAAGAGAGAGAGAGAAATGCTTCTCAAGCATTGTGTGTAAAATAGAGAGTATGGTATGCATCTCTATTTATAGGGTTTTGGGATCCATGGATCTCAATCCATGTGACATATAAAATCAATGGATGAGATTGATTTATGTCAATCCAATGGTCAAGATTGCTGTTGGTAAAAACCAACAACTTGTGATTTAATTTGATAAAAATATATTTGATAAATCAAATAAATATTAATACCATACTAAATCAATCAAATAAGGAGAGAGGAATAAATAGAGATCAACCTTCCTCTTTGGAAGGGGGGGACGGCCACCAATTTCACAAGGAAATTGGTGCCGCCCCCCTCTTTCCAAAAGGGAGGGCAATCTCATGGTAATCCATGAGATTGCACATCTCCTTGAATTTCTCTCTACTTATTTTCCAACAACAATTTGTTGGTATTTTAATTCACCAAAATAATTCTCAATTAATTTTGGGAATATTGCAATCTTGACATTGGAATATTGTGGATCATATTCACAACCCAAAACCAAATGTAATTTACATTTTCAATTAATTAGACAATGTGTATCCAATACACATTAATAATTAATCTACTAATATAAATTATATTTAACTCTCTCTAGTACATTATAAATCACATTTATAATATATTATAAATAATTGGATATTACTATCCACATTATTCTTATCCTTGATAATTAAATCATATTTAATCATCTTGATCTCTTTATCTCATGTGTTCAAATAATATGAATCACATTCACATTATTCACATCTTTGATAATCAAATCACATTTAATTATCTAAGATAACTCTCCTTATAATATGAATCAAATTCATATTATTCATGATAATTAAATCACATTTAATTATCCATTTTTCTCAATGCTCGGATACATATATCAACAATAGAATTATCCATGAACTCTTTCAAGGACAATGCGCTTTCTCTGCGAATACTTGGAGATAAGGACATGGTGATTGTATTGTTCCATGTATAGTGACATGGATATTGAGATCATATCTCAAATCCAGATCGCGGGCCTCCCATAGATGCTTGATTAAATCAAGACCGCAAATCTAATCTTCTCATTGCATCTGAATAACATTCAGATCAATGTCCAACATTTGGACTAAGATTAGATTACTTCTCTACTGAGAGGAGTCACTAAAATCCAGACCCGTTTCATCACTCCCTAGGAATGGAAGCGTCATGGTTATACAATCGTTTATGATCACATCACCCTCAGGTATTCCTAATACATGTACATCCTGCATACTGGAAGACTCAGATTAAACCCGAAGTATTGGATCAACTTTATACTGTCTACTTCATGGTTTTATAAGTAAGTTTCTCATTCGATCATTGGGAGTCGGTATTGATCATATACTTTCCAAAAGCATATATCATACCTAGGTCTTGATCATATACTTTCCAAAAGTATATATCAAACCAACAAATTCAGTCAAGCTTCCAAAGCGAGACGACCGTGCGCACGGAATTTGATTCTTCCCAATATCTCATGAGTGAGCTCATGTCTTCCGGTTCAGTAGTGAACCTGTATGATCCCTTTGAGAGATCGTATTACTCATATGCCCTTATATGAACACCAACGCGCCGGTGTATAGACCTTGATTAGGTCATCAACCTATTGGTCTGCCAAATGTACATACTCAGACATATAGTAACACATCTGTCTCCGGTCAGAGGATGTGTGCCTATATCATGACAGCATATGATATAGGACTTTGGTTATCTCGATCTCGTTAAGTCAACTCTTTGACCTAACTAATCTGACACCTCCGAATCTCTATTCCTATGCAGAGGACATGCATCAAGAAGTCGGTCAGATATCAGCCTAACTGAGAAAGGATTGCCATCTCCTACTCAGGCTGGAGATCATCTCTTAATAATCATTTGACGATGCTTGATGAGTCCTCAATCTAACTCATTAGATATTCATCTAAGCACCAGCCTCTATGATTCAATAATTGAATCAACAACTGTATGATCATTAAGATGGCCATGGTACATAACCCTAATTGCACTAAGGGACCTATTATGCAAACTATGTACTCTTTATTTCAGATTAAGGAGTGAATTGCAATAACATTTATTGCATAATGACTCGCCGTGGGCTCGCATGTCCAACATAAATATCCAAGCTAGTCTCTTTATAACCTATTCCAATTCAAGTTTTACTACACACAACTTGCTGGAAAACCCCTTATCTCACCCTACTAGTTGGTTTAGAAAAAAGTAATACCTATCCGCAATGTCCTTTAGGCCCTTCTAATTTTTCAAACGAAACAAACTTCTAAAAATAATAATACATAAACCTAAACCCACTCAGGATCCATTACAAACAAAACACTCACCTGCGCCACACACATCTCCATCCTCATGTGCACACATATCTCCACCGGATGTTGTCCTTGTCCTAGTTGTGCGCATGTGCAACCAGGTCTTCCTTGCGCATGTGTAGTTATCTAGTTGTAGTTCCTATTTGATATATACAAACTTGCAATTTTATTCAAAGTCAATATGATTCTTTTATGATTTCTATGGATCACAAGTATGTTATTTTTATTTAGTTATACAATGATCGGTTGTAATAAATTCATAACAAGCATATATGTTTTTGCTTTTCAAAAAAATTAAGCCAATTGCTTTCCAAAAATTAACTATTCTTTTCTTTACATTTATACATAATCTCAAATTTAGAACCATGATTCGAACATTGAGTTCGACTATGCTACAAACTTAATCATAGATTAAGTGAGCATTAAAAATCCGAACCAATTCGATCCAATCTGTAACCCGGTGGATTGGATTGGATTGGATTGGATTTGCATGTTTAATGGATTGGATTGGACTGGAAAAATCAAAAATCCGTTATGTGTGGATTGAACACGGATTAAGCCAAAATCTGATTCAATCCGATCCATGTGCACCCCTAGTAGATACTGCTATGTATATCTAATGAAAACCAAGGATGAAGCTTTAGAAAATTTCTTATATTTAAGAATGAGACTGAGATACAAACAGGAAAAGTGCTTAAATGCCTTAGGTCAGATAGAGGAGGTGAATATACCTCTAACTTATTTGATGAACAATGCAAATCATTTGGCATAGTTCATGAAGTTACGGCCCCATATTCACCGCAATCAAATGGAATAGCAGAACGAAATTATAAAACCTTAACTGACATGATCAATGCTCTCCTACAGAGTTCTGGACTTCCAACCTATATGTGGGGAGAAGCCTTTAATACGGCCTGCCATATTCTGAATAGAGTTCCTCCAAGGTATATGGAAAATTATTCTTTTGAACTTTGGAGAAATAGGAAACCGACCTTAAGATATCTCAAAGTGTGTGACTGTCTTGCTAAAATTTTAGTCCCAGAACACAAGAGAAAGAAGCTTGGTCCTAAAACTATTGATGCGGTCTTCTTAGGTTATTTGGAAAATAGCTATGCATATAGGTTCTTGATAATTCGATCCGAGATACCGGGCATAGATGTTAACACCATTGTTGAACTCCGTGTTGCTACCTTTTTTGAGGATGTCTTCCCGTTGAAGACTGGGATTCCTCATAATTTGACCATTGAAGGCGTCTGCACATCAGGATCTATTCCAGATCAAGTGGAAAGGATAACGAATGTCGGGGTTGAGACTCAACCTGAACCCAATGACCTTTAAAAAGAAATTGAGCCAAGGGTTAGTAAAAGACCTCGGATAGCCAAGTATCTGGGTAGCGACTTTGTTGTCTACCAGATCGAAGGTAATCTACCAAGTTACAAGGAAGCCACGGCTTCATATGAAGCAAAACAATAGAAGGAAGCCATCAAATCTGAGATGGATTTCATTATGGCTAATGGAACTTGGGAGTTGGTTGATTTACCCAAAGGCCGCTCTACCATAGGATGCAAGTGGGTGTTTAAGAGAAAACTTAGGCTTGATAGATCAATTGAAAAGTATAAAGCCAGATTACTTGCCAAGGGCTTTAGGCAAAAGGAAGGTATCGATTATTTTAATACCTATTCCCATGTGATTAGGATGACCACAATCCCAATGCTCATAGCATTGGCCTCTGTATATGATCTCTTTATCCACCAGATGGATGTGAAGACCGCCTTCTTGTATGGCGATCTTGAGGAAAAGATCTATATGGATCAATCTGATAGACTTGTGACTCCTGGGAATGAGGGAAAGGTTTGCAAGCTTGTTAAATCCCTTTACGGATTGAAACAAGCATCAAAGCAGTTGTATAAAAAAATTTGACAAATTTATTTTGTCATGTAGCTTTAAAGTTCATGAATCCGATAAGTGTGTCTATTCCAAGGTGAAAGGTAATGAGTGTATTGTCTTGTTCATGTATGCTGATGACATATTATTGTTCGGATCACATATGAGGATTATTAATGAGACTAAGGCATTCTTAAGTAGCAAGTTTGAGATGAAGGACATGGGTGTTGCTGATGTGATCTTGGGTCTCAAACTGACAAGGTCAGTTGATGGGATTGTAGTTTCTCAATCTCACTATGTTGAGAAGGTACTTGAGAAATTTGGGTATCAAGATTGCAAAGCTGTAAGCACTCCTTTTGATTCATCCAAAACATTATTTAAGAATAAAAGTATAGTACTTGTAGCTTAGCTAAGGTATTCACAAGTAATAGAAAGTTTGATGTATCTTGCAAATTGCATGAGGCATGGTATTTCATTCTCGGTTGCAAATATGAGTAGATACACTAGCTGTCCTGACCGTACTCACTGGGAGGCTCTAGATCAAGTACTGAAGTACTTGAAGGGACTATTTCCATTAGTTTGCATTATGGTAGACATCCATATGTACTAGAAAGATATAGTGATGCAAGCTGGATAGGGAAAATAGAGGAGTTTGGGGGTAATGGTGTTATTGGGTATGTCTTTACCCTTGGAAGCGATGTAGTCTCCTGGAGGTCTGTGAAGCAGACCATTCTAGCTCGATCCATCTTTGAGGTCGAGCTGTGTGCTTTGGACACCATTGGAATTGAGGTTGAATGGCTACAGGAACTTCTGTCTGAAATTCCAATGGTAGGTCAGCAAGTTCCTGCAATCTCGATACATTGTGATAATATGACCACAATTGCCAAGATCAAAAGTTCAAAGTTCAATCAGAAAAAAAGAAGTTACATACAAATCAGACTTAAGACGTTAATGGATTTGGTGTCTCGAGGAGTGTTGGCTGTGGATTTTGTTGGATCTAAAGACAACACAGCAGATCCGTTGACTAAGAGACTTGATAGATCTTTAGTCCTAAAGTCTAAACTTTGGATGAGACTGAGACCCATTGGGAGTTCCTCTATAGTAGCAACCCAACCTATCTGAGTGGAGATCCCACAAAGTAGGTTCAATGAGGTAATAACAAGCTGTTTGGAGAACCGGTTAGCACTCTTATCTTAATGCGTATGCATGAGCGTCTTATCCCTGAAAGCCTGAGTGTCATTTAAGCTGCAAGTTTAGGAAGAGTGTAAGCTCTGAATGGGTTCAAGCCTTTGAACAGGATGTTAGCAGTGCATCCTTGGAGAACGCCACCTATGTGAGTGTTACTGTAGGTCGCAGTTAAAGGAAGAGGATCTTTCCTTAATACACTCATGAAACAGGATAAGAGTACATGGCCTTTAAGAGCATCATCCCTGAAGATTGTACCAAGAACAACGCTTTGTTGTTTCTACCATATACTTTAACTCCAAGGTCTGAAGTTCAAGACGTAGTTCACTTCGTTCCTATTAAAGTGAAAGTAGTAAACTCAGTTGAGGTTTAAACCAGAAGGTACCTTTACTAAAAGCAAAGTGTGGCAGTCGAAAGTTGTGTTTTAACTCTCTTTGAATCTCTTTTTCAAATTGATGAATTCGTGGGGGATTGTTGTATTAAGAATTGTAATTAGATCTTTAATTGGAAAGTTTATATAATTACAATTGAAGTTAATTTGGTTTCAATTGGAAGACCAAATGGCTTGGAGGGAAAGTTGTGAATTCCCAAATTTGAAATATGGAAAAGTTTGGATGGAAGTTTAGTACCATACCTAGTATCTCTAAACTTTTGGTGGGCTTATATATGAGTTCACACCTCAAGCTCTTGTAGCAATATAGAGAGGAGGAATGGAGGACCACACGCGCGCGTGCTCCGCTCCGTCTCCGGCTCCGGCTCGGGAGAGTCAATTCGGATCTCGGATCTCGATACTTTTGCTGCGGGTTTCATTTGATAAGTCAATTAAAATAAGAATTCAATCAACTCAAACGGCTCATTATGGCCGCGGTTTCGGAATTCAAAATGACGCTCCCGTTGAGGGGCGTTTTCAGAAATCGAAAGGTACTGCGCGCTAGGGCACGCGACCGTCTTTTTATACCCCTTCTCCCACGCCGTTTTCTTCACTCGCAAGAAAAATCTCACGCTGCCTCTCTGTTCTGGTTCTGGTTCTTCCTCTCGCGGACGAACAACCTTCTTTTTCTCTCGGCTGCAAGTTCTCGGAGATACTTTCGAGGACGGTCTCGTCGGTGTGCATGGACGAAGACCGTGGACCATCATATCCAGGGAGTAGATCGCCAGTACTCTTCGCACCGGTATTGTGAGGACGATATCCTCTCTAAGGACAGTCCATTTCATAGACGCTTCAGTGATCTCTAATCGTGTTCTTCTTTTATTTTGTTTGCCGCAATTCGTTTATTGCTTTACCTTTCCTGGATCTCACCCTGATTTATATTTCCGTTTATTTAATCGGTTCCTGCTTGCATTCTGTAATCGGATAATGGATTGGAAATGCATGACAATAATAACGTTAATATGTAATACGTTTATTTCAATTCATTTGGATCTGTGTAATTACTGTTTAATATATGTGGTTATGATCCTATTTTCAACACTGCAGATGTGGGAAGAGACCTTTGAGGGTCAATGTAGATGCTCATCCGAGCCATGTTTCTGTCTATGATACAGGTCGAGCAAGGCATCATGTTCGAGCATCTGTAAGTCATACTTATCGCACTCGGTCAATTGTAAGGAGGCCTGACTGATGAAACTGTAAATGGCCTGCAGATACACCCCAGGGGAGTTCCCTTTGCCGATGAAAAACCAATCTGCAGACTTCTACAGGATGGCTTCGAAGTCGCTGACAGAAGCGGGGTACAGTCATTACGATATAAGCAACTACTGCAAGAAAGGGTTCGAGTGCAAGCACAACCTTGTGTACCGGTATAACCAATCATTCTACGGCTTTGGTCAGCGTGTTGCAAGCTACCTCAAAGGAGGTTCTCCCTTTCGAGGAGAATGAAGGAATACGCCGGTTATGTGAAGAAGTTGGAGGAAGGGCAGCTAGAGGAAGAAAAGACAATGCACCCATCGATGCAAATGATACGGTGATGGATGTGGTTATGCTATCTCTGAGAACCGCAAGAGGCCTGGATATTCAGAATTTTGAAGAGATCTTTGGGCAACCTATGGCGTTATCCTTGTGCAGGGCGTTGCAGCTGTACCTGGGATCTGGCCATGTTATTGCGCTTGATGAGAAGAGAAGAGCTTTGCCCAACTTTGCAGTCGAAGGCAGTGATTCGGGAAGCATGCTTGCTTTCATTAGGCTTAGTGATCCTGATGGCTTTCTTCTGTCAAATGAGTTGATTTCAGAAGCATTTGCCATGTCACGGTAAAAATGGCACTTTGAGTAAAGCAGAAAATAGTCAAGGATGTTGGGCTCTTATACTCGATGTGTTGGGTAAAATTGCACTTGTTAATCCTGCCTTGAAGAAGAGAGCTGCAAAATATTTCCATTAATGCGTCAAATTGTTTTTGGCATACATAACAGATATGAATGGGTCCATTGAACTCAATCCATCTGAGAAGTAAAAATACAAGCATTAAAAAAATACTACACCGTCCTCTTGGATCCCTCAAATTGAATCAAGGATCTCTCTATTTTGATAATGCTTGAATTGGGTCTACCGAATGCCAACCAGCTGTCACAGTTGTCATTCATTGACACAACATGTGCAGAACCTCTACCTATCTCTTGAAGACCTCCACCCTTGATTGCCATCCCTGGCCTTTTTTCGCTAACAACAGGGCCAACATTAGAGGGGAATGCATATCAACTTGGAAACTCTTTGTAGAATTTGTGCAAATAAAGAGTGAAAAGCAATCTAAGTCACTAAAGGAAAGATGATCTTACAAGTTAAGATGGTTTCTTCTTGTGACCCGGTTTTGATATGCGCTTCATATCCTGGACAAACTTCTTGCTTTCCCTTTCATACAGAAAGAATTTAATGATCATTAGACACGATTCTTTAGGTCATGCATTGCTTTGGGAAAAATAGAAATGATGTACCTTTTCTGGAGGTAAACTATGAGATAAAACAAAGGCAGCATCATCATTATCAGGATGCAAATGGCAAGATAGAAAACGCTAGTCTCTTTCTGTTAAAAAAAACAACTAATACCTTTAGCTCTGGTTGCCTTTCAGCAGCTTATGATTGAGTAATAGATGACATAAATGGTGGAAAGGGGCAGAGTCTAAAACTAAAACAAAAACTTCTTATGAGGTGACTGAGGTCCCCTGACAGACATTAACATCGACGCCTTTCAGTATCCACAAAATGTTCATCTTACCCTGCGTCCCCTGGAGAAAGGCCTAGGCCATCCACTGCATGTGTGAGAATCACAAAATTGGTGCAAGAAAAGTTCTGCAAACATTAGCCCCAACATTAGCTTTTCCCTACAGTGTATATAGAAAAATCAATCCTGTCTATCACAAAAGCTTATGTGAATTATACATAACACTCAAAATTCTTCCAAGTTCTGTTATATTCACATTCAAAGGTCCAGCTAAAATTACCATTTTATACCTCACAATTAAACTTCCTCCCATCCCCCTCCATTGATATTCGGACCTTCACATTTTCTCTTTTATGATTCTATGTGTACAATACTATGAATGAAGTGGTGATTGCGGTACTGAGTGAGATAATAACATACCATGAAGACGGCTAGCTGATTGGCCCTGGCTTATTGGGAAGCAGCTGTCGGCCAGGCTCTGCACAGAATTAGATTAAACAAACATATGTAAGCAACTTCTGCTACATGATGGTCAGGTATCAAGCCATCATCTCATGGTAACAGATACCCAGAGCACTTACCTATTGCTAGTTACAAACTTACAACAAGAGATTAGCACCTTACCACAGTTCCATTAAGAAATATATGAGATCCATATGGCAATTATAAAATAATTTTACATGCCAAAAAGCTTTTACAGTACCTCACACATATGCCGGTTTCTAGCAGCAGCTGCAGGATTACATTTACTTTGCGGTTTTTTGGACTCCAAAACTAGATCACAATGCAGTGCACCACAGACATCTGCTAAGCATCGACCACCTGTCTGCATTTAACGATTACCAGGTACTGTTATGCTATTGACAGAACCCTAAAAAAATTACTCCATGTCATCCTTATAAAAAAATGGCAAAACCTTCTCTCACTTTAAGTAGGGTTGGCTACACGGATTTCAGATCGCAACAACAAGGCTAACAACAATAAGACACAACTTAGATAACAGAACCCAGATTTCAGTGCTACTGGCATTACTGTTGCAGAGCTACTGCAGGATTACTGTAGCGCTGGGCTTCCTCCGGAAAATGCAGCAGCAGCAAAAACAGCAGATTGTGATAGTGCACAAGTGGACAGTGCATGAAGATGGAATATGAAGGCGGGATGGGGTTATCGACAGCGGCTAGGGTTTGGACCAAAAGAGGCCTAGAGCTCCGACCTAGGATCATCATGTGGAAAAATCAGTGTGATGAAAGGAGATAATTTTATTATGTAGAGTGAAGCCCCAAAACCCTAATTACGCAAAAGGGGAAAAATACAATAGTGTCCTCAACATGATTATTAGAAATAGAGAGCATAATAATTGACAAAATACTAATGTCCTAATATAGAGAACAATAATCTGGAAGTCTCTTCCTGCCTTTACAGCCAGACCAGCAAGTCCATATGGTAAGATCCATATATGAAATAGGTTGGTTATGATTAGAATGAGAATTATGATAGGATAGTTTCCTTATATTTGAAAGTAACCACTTGCCAAATTAAAAATGTATTACCAACATAAATTTATGATAAACCATTTAATGCAGAACTTTGTCTGAGTACCCTAACAAAAGGGCACTAAATTATTTATCATCAATGTTTCCAAACTTCTCGGGAAAAGAAAATGTCTAATATCTACGATGTGTATCCCATATGATAATGACAGAGATGAAAGTAAGACGCCCTCATACTCTTTCTTAAATCAAACATATTAATCTCTGGTGCCTTGGCACCTGTCACCCATAACTAGTACTAGTTATTTGGCTGGTTCTTCAGCCAATAATAAAATGAATCCTTGCAAAATATCACGTTGCACTTCAGCATTTTCCTTATTTTGCTAACTTTTAACGGACTATAAAAGTTATATCATCAATAACATTATACAGAGGTAATTTGGAAGTGGCATCCAGAGGTAATATGCGATATCCAGGAAAAAAAAAAAGGAAAATATGGTGGTCTGCAATAACAATGTTCAGTCATGCTCCATGCCCAAAGTTTCTCATCTTGTGATAAATACAGGGAGCACTAAGCTGAGCTCTCACACAGACCCTAATAAAATGCAAAATTATGTATCTGTTTGTACCATGAACATGCAATTCTGACCACATCAAGTAGTAACTGCTTCTTTCTTTTTTTTTTTGAAAACTCAAAAAAGGGGGAGTCACTCGATGGTGATCGCCCCAATATATTAAATAGTAAAAAGAAAACAAAAGAGAAAAAAGAGAACAGAGAAACTGTACAAAGACGGCCCACCGAAATTGGAGGCCACTAAGAAAGGAAACCCCCAAGTAACAGCAGAAGTCTAGCCATGGTCCCAATCCTCCAGAAGACGCTTAGCTCGTATTATGATATTTTCCCTGTAAAACCGCTGAGCTGAAAAGATTGCTTCGTTCCTCCCAAGCCAAATGCTCCACACCCTAGCGATTGGATCAAGAATAAGCTTCCTCTCCCTGCCCCTCGAGTTAATCATCAATAACATCAAGTAGTAACTGCTGCGAGCTGCGTATTTAGTTAGACAGGTAATTGGCCTAATAAAGATCCCTTCAGTAATTAGGTCGTGTTTATTACCACTCCATCCAAATTGAAAAGTTGTACTTGATCAGAAAAAAAGTTGAAAAGCTGTATCAGGGCCATTGCCTGTAAATAGTGCTCTTGTGATGCCACTTCATGATAAGAAATAATAGTTCCACCCATTGGATCTGTTTACAGTGGAGTGAGAATGTTATAGCCACATGTTGAACCAATCACGCATCTATCTACATTGTTGTTCCACCGCCACCAATTCTAATGCTACAAGTCAAAGTTTTAATGAAAACCCCTCGACATGATATATCACCATATTTTACAAGAGGTGGTAGAGCAAACAAAATACATCATAAATAAGATGGAATCAATGGTCACGGTACTATTAAGAAATTTAAAGAATAAGGACCAAGAAATAAATTAGTGGCATGAATTTTGAACATTTTGTTCAATTTTTTGGTTAAATTTAACGTCAGGGGTTGTATGGCAAGGCATACTATTATGCAGTGTTCATGAAATCGCCCGTACGGGCCGCATATGTGGCCGCATATGCCCATGCGGCATGCAGACCAAACTGATTTCATGAATTAGTGCATTATGCGCCCTCCCCACATATGCCCTGCATATCCCTCATATGCCCCACATATTGCTCCAACATCTTCAACTTTCCAATCCTCTTATTTAGGTGCTTAATTCCATAGATCTCTCTTCCTCCATTCAATTGTAAGAATATAACATGCATTTGTATACAATTGCAATGCATTATATCATTATATATGCAATATTTTATGTTTATCTCATGTATTGTTTCATGTGTATATGCAATGTATCGTCAAATATTTTAATATATGCATATTGAGGTTTTGCTCATGTAGTGCATGTATGTGTAATGAAGTTTTGTTATTATGAATCATCTAGTATCTGAAGTTTTTATGGCTAAATATTTTTTGTGATTAAATGTTAGGAAATTAAAAGCATATACTCAACCATCTAACATGAAATGTTTTTGTTAGATCTTCTTTAATTCCACTTAAATACATAAATTCAGTAGTAATGTGATTAATAGATATTTATTTAATTTTAAATTAAAAATTAGAAAATCCCGTAGAACTGCATATACCCCGCATATGCCCCCGCATACTGCTTATTCAGTATTTAGTGGTATGTCCGAACGCATATACATACCGCTTTCCTGAACCTTGCTACTATGCATATTTGTTCATGTCCATGCTCCTTGCATGAGTCAAATCCCAAATCAATGACACTCTTCATTCAATTCAAATACACATCTCATGTGGCGTTGAGAACTGACAAGATCAATATCATAAACCCCCCTAAGAAATCGGGTTTCAATATGTTGCATGCTGTCACAGCTGGGATTGGTGGTTGATATGTAATCTAGCAGGGCATTCTCTTCCCTGTGGCAGTTCTTTGCGTGTTTCCCTCCTTTTTTGGCTTAAAAAAAACACTGAGGCCAAGCACTCCACCATGATCTCCGATAAGAATGTCCTCATTAGATGCCCTCAAAGCAATTACAACCTGAAAAGAGTGTCGTGCTGGAATAGAAAAGGCCACAAGAAACTATTACGAAAGATCCAAGGTGTTGAAGGATATGGAAAAATCCTCAAGCGCATCACGGAAGCGTGATCGTCGTATCGGATACGACGGAGAACGACTAGTCGTACTAGTTGTTCGGTGCAGCGGAATTTAAAATTTTTCATGTGATGAAACCACATGATCCAAGAACGATTCTCGGATCGTTTCACCTATAACCACAACAAGTGTAATGCAATACCTCTTGAAGCGTAGTTGATCGAGTCTCTACGAAAAGAGACCTCCTGTCTCAAGTCCGATCGTCGGAGAAGCGGCTTGCGAGCGCGGAGATGAGTCCCGTTGTCCTCGCAATCCAACGAGTTGATCCAAGCACGGTGAACTCCTGATCTCGTCGTACGAGATCGAACGTCTCCTTCGTGAGCGTAGCACTCCAAGAAGACTGAGAACCGCAGAGCGTCGAAGCGGCGGCGCGACGGCGTAGGCGTCGACGAATTCCTCTCCTAGGGTTTGGTGGTCGGCCACCAAGAGAGAGAGGGAGAGGGTTGGCGTGTGAGGAGAAAAGAGAGAGAGAGATGTGCTACCAATAGCATGTACAAGAGAGCAAGGTATGCATCTCTATTTATAGGGTTTTGGGATCCATGGATCTCAATCCATGGGACATATAAAATCAATGGATGAGATTGATTTATGTCAATCCAATGGTCAAGATTGTTGTTGGTAAAAACAAACAACTTGTGATTTAATTTAGATTAAAATATATTTGACAAAATCAAATATAAATCAATCCTAAATTACACCAACAAATAAGGAGAGAATATACATGGAGATTACATCTCCATGTACATTCAAGGGGGACGGCCACCCATTCCATATAGGAATTGGGTGCCGCCCACCACCTTTCAAGTGGGGCAATCTCATGGATTTCCATGAGATTGCATGTCTCCTTGAATTTCTCCACTATTTATTTCCAACAACTTTTGTTGGGATTTATTCACCAAAATAATTCACAATTAATTTTGGGAATATTGCAATCTTGACATTGGAAAATTGTGAATCACATTCACAACCCAAAACAAAATATAATTTACATTTTCAATTAATTAGACAATGTGTATCCAATATACATTAATAATTAATTAACAAATATAAATTATAATTAGCTCTCTCTAATAGACTAATACATTATAAATCACATTTATAATATATTATGAATAATTAGATATTTCTATCCACATTATTCTTATCCATGATAATTAAATCACATTTAATTATATTGGATAATTCCTCATACATCATGATAATTAAATCACATTTAGTTATCAATTTCTCAATGCTTAGATCTTATGGAATTATTCGTGAACCATTCAAGAACAATGCTATTTCTCCTCAGATACTTGGAGATAAGGACAGGGCGATTGTATTGTTCCACGTATAGTGACTTGGATGTTGAGATCACATCTCAAATCCATATCCCATGGACCTCTCATAGATGCTTGATTAAAACAAGACCGTAAACCTAATCTTCTCATTGCATCTGAATCTCATTCAGATCAATGTCCAGTACATGGACTAAGATTAGGTCACTTCTCTAATGAGAGGAGTCACTAAAATCCAAACATGTTTCATCACTCCCTCAGAATGGAAGTGTCATGGTTATACAATCGTTTATGATCAAATCACCCTCAGGTATTCCCAATACCTGTACATCCTGCATACTGGAAGACTCATGATCATCCTGAAGATATAGATCACTTTTGCACTGTCATCTTCATGGTATGATCACTAAGTTTCTCAATCTTGGTCCTTGGGATATGGTACAGATCATATGCTTTCACAAAGCATATATCTTACCTTCAAATTCATGTCATGCTTCTAAAGCATGGCGACCATGCATGGAATTTGATCAGTCCCAATACCTCATGAGTGAGCTCATGTCTCCCGATTCACAAGTGAACCTGTATGATCTCTTTGAGAGATCGTATTACTCATATGCCCTTACATGCACACCAGCTCGTCGGTGTATAGACCTTGGTTAGGTCATCAACCTATTGGTCTGCCAAATGTACATACTTAGACATATAGCAATACATCTGTCTCTGGTCAGAGGATGTTTGCATGTGATGTGACAGTATTCATCATAGGTCTTTGGTTATCTCGATCTCGTTAAGTCAACCCATTGACCCACCTAATATGATACCTCCGAATCACTATTCCCATGCAGAGGACCTGCATCAAGAGGTCGATCAGATATCATCCTAATGAGATAGGATTGCCATCTCCTTCTCAGGCTGGAGATCACTACATGTCAATCATTGATGATGCTTGATGAGTTCTCTATCTAACTCCTTAAATATACATCCAAGCATCAGCCTCTATGATTCAACCAATGAATCAATAGCTGTATGATTATCAAGTTGGCCATGGTACATAACCCATATTGTACAGAGGGACCTTATAGTGCATTCATTCAATCAATTTCAGAAAGGGAGTGAAACATAATCAATAACTTTTATTGATAAATCATTTATTACAATAACAATTATTGCATGAATGGTTCGCCTCGGGCTCACATTGCTAACAGGTGTAACACCAGATCTGGGAGATGCAATACAGGAGTCTGACCCACGATGCATCAAAGCCTCACTCACATTCCAAGAACGACTCCTCAGATCACAAAGACACTTCGGTTTCCATCATCTCTAACACAGCCTCTGCCTTGACACAACAGTTGGTCATCCAGTCAGTTGTTCCATCGACAACAATAGAAGGTGGTACCACCGAACCACCACCAGCCAGAGCTTAGCTATTGGTCACAACATTGCCACCACCGGCAATAGTCTCTTGCTCTAGAGCAAAGAGAAAATACATGACGATGGCCCAAGCTAATGCAGAGATACAATAGATTTAGGCAATTCTCACAAATCTTCGCATATCATATGGCAGAATGGGAGCTAAGATGCGGCAATACTATTATGGCACTACCATGCATATAGCGAACAATCATGTATTATTACAAGCATACTAAACATGTGAAGGTAGATTGCTACTTATTAAACCCTCATCCAGAGAGGTCTTTTCCTAACATTTGGACTCTCCTATGCAAATCAGACGACAGACATGTTCACCAAGGTACATCCAAGAGCCTTACTCAAGCGTCATCATGACAAGCTGGACACGAAGGATGCATATGATTTAGATACCCATTTGAGGGAACTTATGTGTATTTATTTACTAATATGTACACCCTAGCCCTAGCATATCTATGTAAAGAGGACTAAGGATCCATTTACACCAAAATATTCCAATTCATACCTCTTCTTTAGGAGTCTTAAGACCAAAGAGTGGCCCCATTTTCATTGTAAGTGAAGGTTTTTACTTGGAATTTAAGAAGTCCAAGGGTGGTGGAGACAAGGCCTGCTACTATGAAGTATGTGCGAAGTGGGGAGTTTGTTTTCCCTAATTGTATTTGATGGGGAAAATGCGGGAAAAATATAATCAAGCACCTAACTGCAAGCAAAGACAAAATTATCATGACACACCTTCAACATTAACCAAATTTTAACATTTAGTTGCATGAACATCTATCACTGATAAGTTACAGAAGAGTGGCTCTTATTCCAGTCAATCTGAATAATGGATGTGGTCATGTATTGAATGATGAAATAACAGAGAGAATGACTTCAAAGAAAAAAAATAAAAAGTGTACTCTCCTTTTCATCGTATAAACTTTTAAATTCCATGTATATGATCATCGTTGCACAAGTGAAATATATTTCTTCACGCATAGTTTTTTACTTACATCATTCAGCAGATTACTATGCCTATTGTCGAAGTGTTGATCCAGATACTTTTCTGAACGAAAGCTTTTCTTGCAGAAACCACATCGCCATTCTTGGACGTCCACATTGACTTTGTGGTGTTCCTGTTCCCGGAACATGTCATTATCAGGGTGAAGCTTGCACTTGCTTGAAAGTTCATAATGCTCTTTCTCCAAAAAGGGCATCAAGTACTGCATCAATAGGTACATTGTTTTATGGTTATGTGCCAGAAATAATTAAACATGTCTTGCATCGAAAGTCATCTTGTTTACTTGAATCTATATAGCTAAGTCCTAAGGTAGATCTATCCAGAGGCAAGAGATCCGATGACCATGAAAAAAAGGCAAACTTCAAATTCTTCATAATACGCATGCCTAAACTTAATAGATGTTTATAACTATATAACAGAGAACTGTCAGCAAACAAGCATTGGAAGTACGATAACATTCAAAAACCTTTACCAAAGCAAGGGGAACTTGTAGCAAGTCTAGCCATAACCAAGAAAAATGTGCAAATAAGTCGGCGTGTTTAATTTAGTAAATCACGGGATAAATCTATTGAACAAAGCAAATTTAGGGTCATGGCCATACCTCTTCAATAATTTTCCAGGCTGCCCTGCTCCTTTCTCTGGAGCAATGCACTTCATGACTGCGATCACCCTCACTGGTTAGCAATTAATATCAACATTAATGCCATAGAAAATCAAACAGATGTGGAATATGATGCAACTCTAGGCTGTTTAAATAGATGAAGTATATACTACAATATTTGAAAAGAAAGAACTGTGCTGCGATGTAGACCCCCCCCCCCATAAGCAATTAATTATTAACATTTATGCCATAGAAAATCAATCTAGTGGAGAATATCTTTAGAAAAACACACGACTTGTATATTATGAAGACCTCCCTCCTTATATAAGATGCGGGATGGTGGTCAAAATAGTAGAATGATACAGAACTAAACTGTTGAAATATAAAGAACGCGGAAGCGAGCGATAATCAGAGATAAAAAATCAAACATAAACATCTTGTTTTACATGGAACCCTACTCCATGAGGGAGTGGGATGAAACTACGCGAGAAGACCTCAAATGGCAGGATCTTTTATTGATATTTCTTGTAGAGATATTATATGCCATGTACCGTTTCTCTATTTATCTGTTATTATGTCTAAACTTATGTAACTTACCCATAATCTCTCATCTATATAAGAGAGCCTAGGATTCACATATATTAACAATTCTTTCATTTCCCCTAACATAATATCAGAGCGGCGGTCCTAGGCCAGAGCTCTAGTATCCGAAAACCCCTAGCCCCCCTCTCCTCCAAGCATTGGCGGCGGAACAGCCCCTCCCATCTCCCTTCCTCCTCGGCGGTGGCGCAACCCTCCTTCTCCCTCTCTCTTTTTCGGCAGCGACGACGCGCAGCCCACCGCCCTCTCCTTCCTCAGTGGCGGCGCACAAGCCGGCCCCCACCTCCTCCTTCTCGGCCTCTGGCAGTACGCAGGCCGACCCCTCCCTTCCTTCTCGACCAGTGCGGCGGCACGCAAGCCACCACCCCTCCGGCGGCAGCGGATTGTGCGACTTGTGCTGACACCACCACGGATCTGGATCCCCTCATGAGTCTCCTCTACCTCATCCTTTCATAGAGGTCTGATCATGGTGATGGGTTTGATTGCATGAGTCTACACATGCGATCAAATCCCTATATGTCTATGTAGACAAGCATTTATTGGTCTACAATAAGCTCGTAAAAATCGGCTGACTAATCGAGTCGAGGGGGGGAGGGTAGCCGACTCGAATAGGCCTAGTCAGCCACTAGTCGGTTAGCCCGACTAGTTGGGCCGACTAGTCTACCTCGTCGGCCGACTTTTACATCAAGCTTTTTGTAACGGAACGGGTCGCGTCGACCATCGGCGGAAGCATGCGATAATTGATCGCACGACCGAACCGTTACCCAAAATAACAACAAATGGCACATAATGAGCAGAGATAAATATCAATTCCATAAAATATCTCCAACTAGAGTTCCATTATTACAACTCTAAACTGGGGAAAAAACTAATCTAGAATTTAAAAAAACAACTTGATAGTTCCTGTAGGCATATAGATATCCACTAGATCTTCACAGATAAATCGTACCACGCCAGCAATCTCAATGAGCCCGTAGCACGATCCAGAAAATGCAATCAACCTTGCTCTTAACCTGAAATTAACAAACATAATTTGTATGAGCCTAATGCCCAGTATGTATCAGGGTCCATGCATGGGTATTCTAACGGTCCTTGATCCGTTATAAAACATATACTTGGATTTTCATGTATACACATCATTTCGTGCCTAGATAATTCACATGCATGTCTAAGTTCGATCCCTATCATGTTTAGCTTGGCTTCTTTCATAAACATGATTATACATGTAAAGTAGGTAAATTGCATAAGTAGGCATGGCAAACATTTATTTCTACTTGTGGGCGTATTTCAAAAAAATGCTAAGCAATTTACATACTTATAAAACATATAAACCACTTTACATATTAGCCCCCATGACTTTGATGGTTTAACTTTCTTAAACCAATTTTAGCATAATATGTGATGGTTCATTCTCTTATTAAACCATTCCTTGCATTTTTCCTGATGGTTTTTCCTTATAAACCATTTTCCTGCACAACATTCATTTACGTATCTTTTATACGTTTTTAACCGCTGGCACTTGCGGTCCATGGCATGACATGACAGTGTAGCTACAACTGTAGAGGACTTAGCTTTTGCCTCAATGGTTCCTTGCAACCATACGCCCCTTGCGGCGTTGCCCCTTGCGGCTAATACGACCCCTTGCAGTCGTCCATGTGACTCTTTATGAGTCTGTGCCTTGAATCCTTATTCTTTATACCTCACGTTTGTAATATTATTATATTATCAATTTGCTAGTGATAGGTAAATTATGATAATCATTTCAGGGGGATAGTCATACGTACAATAAGCATTCACTTGCATCTAATTTAATAAAATTTTGAGCATCATGTAGTATGTTGTAAATCTATGTATGTGGTAAAATTAGTGTTCATGAATCTTAGCAGGCTATCGGTTCGAGGTACATTTTAATGTATGAGAAGAAATTGTCATACAGTTTGTGTATAGATGCATAATGTTCATAGCTAGTTATTGCTCTATTACCTATAAGTCAGATTTATATATAGTGTTGTATTTACTTTCCAAATAAGTAAGACGCGTAAAAATTTGTCCATAACTTATGCATTATCCATCCATATCTGGGCGACAATCACGGAAGCCAAAATTCTGATTTTTTTTAATAATGAGAACTCTTCTTATTGGAGGTGTACGTCTAATCTCAATATATATTTAAGTGTATGAAAATAATATATGACTTTGTAGCTTATACAATAACATATTATATTTATGATGGTTTAGAATAATGTAACGGGCATAAGAGTAGCCATTTGACATGAGGTTCTACGGTTACCATTTTCAATCTTTAAGCATTATATTCAAGAGGTAACGAAAATGGTATGTGTGTCATGCAATGCTTCAATATTACTATTTAAGACTATAATAATAGTTGAGCACTACACTAACAATATGCTATGTAGGATTTACATGATATAGGATTTACATGATAATCTATCACTGTCTAAGATTGACGACAATTCTCTATACGTGAAAAAAATAACACCAACATGAAAGGTTTTTATCTTCGAACCATTTATTGCAGTAGGAGGTAATCAACACCATTTAAAATGGCTCACAATATGCATTACCGTAAGGGTCTGATACATCCACATAATTTATTCTCTATTGGTTTGGAATACATATTATTTTATCCATTACAACATTTAGAGATCTTAATTCGGTTATTACTTTTGTTGATACGAAAAAAACAATCCCATATCGATACATACATCTACATATTGCGACTCGAATTTGATTATTGTTGTATGTGTAAACCTAATCTAATGCATACGAGAGGTCTATTTTAACGTAATCAACATTTTTACAAAAATCTAGAAGACACATACATCTATAAATCGTAATCCTAACTCGATACATACGTTTAGAAATCAAAAACCTAAAACCGATACATACCTCGAATCCAACGCTTAACTCTACCCGTCGGGGTCGTCGCGTCTCCTTTTTGTCACAAATCCGTGTTCTCCTCCTCTTCGGATTCGACGCCGCCTTCTCCTACGACGAAGAGGGACGCCGGTAAGATAATCCTTTCTCTCTCTCTCTCTAAACAATGAAGGGTGACGTGTGGGGAAGAGCCCTTGGGTTTTTAAAGTTGATAAAGGATGGGATTTAATGTATTAATTAAACCCATTTAATCCGAGATAAATCAATTCATCTCATTTGAATTTTTTTTCCTAAAAATAGCCATGTCGTTACAATCTACCACCCTTAAAAAAATTTCCGTCCTCGAAATTTCTTAGTAGAGGGGCATACCGAAAAGTTGCGGGTACTTCTCCTGCATTTCACTTTCCAGCTCCCAAGTAGCCTCCTTCTTTTGGTGGTGTTGCCAAAGGACCTTGACCATCGGGACTACGCGCCGACGGAGTTGATGATCTCTACGATCGATTATTCGTATGGGTTTCTCTTCAAAGGTCAAGTTTGGCTGAACATCAATGACCTCATGATCGATCACATGCGAAGGATCAGGAGTGTACTTCCTCAGCATAGACACGTGGAATACATCGTGAAGTTTCGAGTATTGAGGTGGTAATGCAATACGATATGCCACCTCTCCAATCCTCTGCAGAATCTCAAAAGGTGCTATATATCTGGGAGTGAGCTTCCCCCTTTTGCCAAATCGCATGGCCTCAAATTTCAGCGAAATTCGGTCGAAATTCTGTCGAATATCGATATCCAGTCGAAATCGAAATTCGACCGAAATGACCGAAATATGGGGGTCCTAGTACAAAAAATGACCGAAATGATCGAAATTTCGATCGAAATTTGACCGAAATTCCATCGAAATTCTAATTGATCGTCACCGAAATGGTGACCGAAACCGACATTTAAGGCCTTGCCAAATCGTAAGACGCCCTTGGTTGGAGAGATCTTTAAGAACACATGTTCCCCAACCTCGAAACTCAGCTCTCTTCTATGACGATCGGCATAAGATTTTTGCCTACTTTGTGCTGCCAATAATCTTTTTCTGATTAGATTAATACCCTGCTTACTTGTCTGAACAAGTTCCGGTCCTAGGATGTGCTTCTCGCCAACATCACTCCAGCATGAAGGTGATCTGCAAGGTCTCCCATACAATGCTTCATAGGGTGCCATCTTGATGATCGAATGATAACTATTATTGTAAGCGAACTCCACTAACGGAAGGTGTCTATCCCAGCTGCCCACAAAATCTAAAGCACAAGCTCTCAACATATCTTCTAGTGTCTGGATGGTCCTTTCTGACTGACCATCAGTCTGCGGATGAAATGAAGTGCTAAACTTCAATTGAGTGCCCATAGCATCCTGAAAACTCTTCCATAAACGAGAGATAAATCGCGTGTCCCGATCAGACACAATTGATGCAGGAACACCATGCAAGCTGACAATTTCATTCACATATAATTCGGCTAAACTGTCTGTCGACTGATCCAAGCGGATAGGTAGAAAATGTGTCGATTTGGTCAATCGATCAACAATCACTCATATGGTGTCATGACGGTGCTTTGTGGTCTTGGGTAGACCGGTGACAAAGTCCATCGTTATGTGCTCCCACTTCCATTCAGGTAACTCCAAGGGTTGAACAGGTCCTGCTGGCCGCTGATGTTCAATCTTGATCTGCTGACATACCAAGCATCTAGCAACAAATTCTGCGATGTCATTCTTCATCTTTGGCCACCAAAAGTTCCGTTGCAGATCCTTGTACATTTCGTTGTACCTGGGTGAATAGTGTACATCGATCTGTGTGCTTCATCTAGAATCTCCTGCCTCAACTCAATATCACTTGGAATCCATAATCTGCTGCGGTACCTTATAGCTCCATCCGTTCCGATGGTGAAATCAGAACCTTCCTTTTTAGATGCTTCCAGTGTTCACGAATGCGCCTTGAGCGGCCGCATATGCGCGCGCGGTCTTAAGGACGTTCCGCATACGTGAATCGGGCCACTATGCGCCCCAAGCGCATGAGCGGACCGCATATGCGGTCTATGCGGCCGCATATGCGGTCCGTTCGGCCGCTCGGCTGTTAGGTTTCCTATGTCGGATCCCGTGGGTCCGATTACGCTTCCTCTCCTCATCCGAACCCGATTTAGGGTTTTTAGGAATGCATTAGGTCTTCGATTTCAGTCCCCGACTACTCCTGCGAGCGCCAGACCTCCTCCGATTCTCCGATCTCCTCCGCCTCCTCTGCCCCTGAATCGCGAGCTCCTCCTCCGATTCTCCGATCTCCTCCGCCTCCTCTGCCCCTGAATCGCGAGCTCCAGGCAGCGCCTCCACCGGACTCCTCCGCCTCCTTCGCCCATAACCGGCCCTCGACTCGCGAGCGTCATCGCCTCCACCGGCTTCCTCCGCCTCCGCCTGTGTCTTCCGCCTCCTCACAGGTCCTCCTCCTCTTCACAGCTCCTCCGCGATTCCAACTTCGTTGCCTCCTTACAACCTCTGTTCCTCTTCACAGTTCATTGCCTCCAACTTCCCGCGTCAGCCGCAGTTCATTGCCTCAGCCGCGTCAGCCGCGTCAGCCGCAGTCCTACAGCCGCGTCAGCCGACTACCCGTACAGTGCGACTGCGAACTGCGAAGGTTAAGGTCTGTTTGTATTTAGTTTTTTTTTCAATAATTTTGCCATTTTCCCATTTTCCCATTTCAGATTATATTTAAATCTCTTATTGTCGAAGATTATGCATAATAGCATATCATGAATCATATATCATGAATCTTATAAATTTATGTCATTATAAATTTTTATAGTTAAGTGCTCGAAGAAACTTATGCTAATAGTTGTTGTGAATGCAAAAGTGCCGAATTGTCACATTAGCTCCAGTATATAACTGCGATTGAGAGTTAAGCTGGAGGGACAAAAAAGTTGATGCATTCAAAGTAGTTATATGATAATAATTTTGTTGGATGGAGACCAGAAAAGCAACTTCCGAAGAAAATGTCTGCTTTTTATTTCAACTGCTGTAAATATGTTTCACTTGTAGTGCATATACTTATCCATTTGGATTAGCTTCTTTAACAACATCAAGCAAAAAGTTGTACGTTGTGATTTGATATGATTGAATAGAGACATGTTTTGATCAGATTCTTGTAGGAAATATTTATGCTTTGCATGAACCATATGAATATCTAATTGGTTTGGTTTTGATCCCCCTGCGAGTACAGGCATCGTAGTTCATTGTTCAAACTTTATACAATGGATACTTTTTATCCTTATATAAATTTGATTGATACAGAGATATATATTGTTCTTCCCCATTGTGATTCTGTATTATATCAATGATATAATAGGATACTTTTTGTCTATATTTTTATCTTATAAATTTATAATTATGATTGAATGCCAGGAAACTATGGCATCTAGACTACCATCTGACAGCGGTTCTTCTCCTACGCCTGGAACTGGAAGTGAGCCTTTTATTGAAAGAAGCGATACTTCGGAGTTTTTTGTTCCTCCCGGTTCTAATGATCCGGGATGGAAGTATGCTTTTCTAGAGAATCCGAGTACCCCGAGCATGGTCACTTGTCGGTTGTGTCGGAAGGTTGTGAAAGGAGGGATCAATCGCATGAAGCAACATTTGGCACACATTAAAGGCAATACATCATCTTGTCCCAAGGTGTCTTCTGAGGTGAAGAAAGAAATTATGGACAATATGGAAGGAATTAAAGCGAAAAAGAATGAGAAGACCTCGAGGATGAAAGAAATTCAAGGGCAAGTCTCCATTAAAATTAATCAACCCTTGGATGATGAAGAGAGGGATGGGAAAAGGTTGCGAATTTCAGCTCAAGAAGTACCAGCGGAGACTCTCCGCCAATCCTCAATCAAAGATACCTTTGCCAAGGAGGAACGTGCACGCGTGAATACATTTGTGGCAAAGTACTTCTATGACAATGACATTGCTTTTAATGTTGTCAAAAGTGACTCATTTCTTCGAATGTGCGAAGCAATTGGACAGTATGGGAGGTCGTACAAGCCTCCAACATACTATGAGCTAACTGAAACTCTTTTGAAGGAACAAGTTAAGGAAACAAAAGACTTCTTGCAAACGCATCGTGATAGTTGGAAGACTTCTGGGTGTTCCATTATGACAGATGCATGGACTGATAGGAGAGGAAGGAGCATAATGAATATTTGTGTCAATTGCGTGCTTGGAACTAGTTTTCTGAATTCTATTGACTCTTCTGCAGATTCTCATACCGCGGAGTACATTGCTTCCTTAGTGGATAAGTCCATTGAGGAAGTTGGGCCTGACAATGTAGTCCAAGTAGTGACAGACAATGCATCTGCTAATATGGCTGCTGGCAGAATATTGAGAGCAAAGTACCCACGGATATTCTGGAGTTCTTGTGCAGCACATTGCATCGATCTCATGCTAGAAGAGATCGGTAAAGAATCAAAAGTGAAAACTGCCATCACAAAAGCAAGGACATTGACTGTCTTCATATACAGTCATGCAAAAACATTGAGCTTGATGAGACAATTTACGCAAAAGGGCGAGATAGTGAGGCCAGGAACAACAAGATTTGCTACCACATATCTCACTCTGCAATCTGTGATGGAGAAGAAGGATAAGTTGAGACTTATGTTTTCTTCTGATGAATGGAGAGCTTGTAAATGGTACAAGACCAAGAAGGGCGAAATGGCTTCAGCCATAGTTTTGAGTCCTTCATTTTGGACTCAAGTGTCATTGACATTGAAGGTCTTTTCTCCATTGGTACATGTTCTGCGGATTGTTGATGGAGATAAGAGGCCGGCTATGGGCTTTGTATATGGTGAGTTGCAAGATGCTAGAAAAGAGATCATGGGCATTTTCAAAGATGTCGAAGCATCTTACAAACATTTTGTTGATGCCATTGACTCAAAGGCGAAAGGAAGACTGGATAGTCCCCTCCACCTTGCTGCATATTATTTGAATCCCTACTTTTTTTATAGGGACATTACTCAAATCCAGAGGGAAGGCCTTGCTCTGAAGGGATTCTTGGATTGTATGGATATTTTCTATCCTGATTTAGAGATCCAAGATATCATCACCAGGAAGGAGTTGCCTTTATATGAATGGGCAGAAGGATCATTTGGCAAACCTTTGGCTATCAGACAAAGGTCAATCATTGATGACGACTTCAATCCAGGTATAATTTCTCACTAGAATTAATAGACTTATATCTTTAATTATTATTAACTATTTTTTCTTGAAAATAGCCCGTTGGTGGGAATTACATGGCATGGAAACACCACAATTGAAGGAAATGGCAATGAAAATTTTAAGGTTGACAGCTTCTTCCTCAGGCTGTGAAAGGAATTGGAGCACTTTTGAGGCGGTAAAGTTAAAAAATTGGTGCCATACATCTCACATGCTACACTTCATTAATGTGGTGGTTAATGATATTTTTATGGTGATTTTGTAGATCCATACAAAGAAAAGGAACAGGCTTGAATTCAAGCGATTAAATGATTTGGTGTATGTCAGATTCAACGCCAAGTTGAGGGATCGCCATATGAAAAAACGAAATGATCCATTTGCCACAAATGATAGAACCCATTTGCGAGATTGGATTGGCGAAGATGATGAAGGAGATGATGAAGTTTTCCAAGGATCGGGGCTGACATGGAACTTAGTGGCTGATGCAACTGGCGCTGAAGATTTGGTTCAACATAGAAGAAGCCAAAGGCATGCTACTGGTTCAACCTCAATGCCAAGTTCGAATGAGGAAGAACTCCTGTCCGATGAAGAGAGTGACGATGAAAATGAAGACAATATCCCAGTGGAATTTGATGATGACTAGATTAGAATTGCTTTGGACTTAGTAGAATATTGTCGCTTGAACATTTTATTTTTCTTATGCTATCTTAATTAGTACTTTTGCTAATGTTATTTATTTCTAATCCCAGCTCTTTCAGATACTTGCATATTTTGGTGATTGTTGTTAATTACCATGTGTGCTAACTTTTTTATTGAAGACTTGAAGTATTGACCTCCATCATATGAAAGTTATTTTTCTTAGATGTTCTGTTGGACCACAATTATACATAAATTTAGTTCTGTTGTAGTCACTTTTGTATTTATTTATTTATTTTTAAATAAAAAATTAGGAAACCGCTTAGAACCGCTTATACCCCGCATATGCCCCCGCATACCGCTTAAGCGCTATTCGGTGACCTGTCCGAACGCATACGCATACCGCTTTCCTGAACCTTGGATGCTTCTATAAATTTAGGAAGATCAACATCTACTTTTTGTGCAGTCAAGATCTTCCCAATTATCTCTGGTTGAATCTTGAGCGCTGCAAATGATATCTTTCTCGATTCGCTCAAGAAAGGCTTCCAATCTTCAAAATCCTTTATCATCTTCCATTGAAGTTTTAAGCTAGCCACTTTACCTTCCCATTTTCTACTTAATGCATCTGTTACGATATTTGCTTTCCCCGGATGGTAATTGATGGCGAAGTCATAATCTTTTAAGAATTCCAACCAGCGTCGCTGTCTCAGATTAAGTTCCTTCTGAGAGAAGATATATTTGAGGCTCTTATGGTCACTAAGCACCTCAAACTGCTCACCGTAGAGGTAATGATGCCATATTTTTAGAGCAAAGACTACCGCTGCTAACTCTAAATCATGAGTTGGGTAGTTCCTTTCTTGTGGTTTTAATTGTCGTGAGGCATAGGCAATGACTTTCTCATTTTGCATAAGAACACATCCGAGTCCCGTGCCTGATGCGTCAGTATACACCACGAAGCCTCCACTGCCTGATGGTAAGGCCAATACTGGAGCTGTAGTCAATCTCTGCTTCAATTCTTGAAAGCTCTGTTCACAAGCCTCAGACCATATAAACGTCACATCCTTCCGAGTGAGCTTTGTTAGCGGTAGTGATATCCTTGAGAAATTCTGAATAAATCGTCGATAATAACCAGCCAAGCCAAGAAAACTACGGATCTCAGAAACATTCTTGGGTTGCTTCCGATTCATCACAGCTTCTACCTTGGTTGGATCTACCTCAATGCCGTCCTTAGATACCACATGACCAAGGAATGCGACTCTATTCAGCCAAAAATCACATTTGGAGAATTTTGCATAAAGCTGGTGTTGCCTTAGGGTTTCGAATACAATCTGCAAATGTACTCGATGCTGCTCCGGATCAGATGAATATATCAAAATGTCATCCACAAACACGATGACAAACTTGTCAAGGTATTCTCGGAATACCCTATTCATTAGCTCCATAAAGGCTGCAGGAGCGTTAGTAAGACCAAATGGCATGACCAAAAATTCATAATGACCATACCTTGTCCTGAAAGCTGTCTTTGGTATATCCTCCTCTTTGATTCTGAGTTGATGATAACCTGTACGCAGATCAATCTTTGAGAAAACTGTTGCTCCCTGCAATTGATCGAATAAGTCATCAATGCGAGGTAACGGGTATCTATTCTTCACGGTCACTTTGTTTAGACCTCGATAATCAATGCAGAGTCTAAGAGACCCATCTTTCTTTTTCACAAAAAGAACGGGTGCTCCCCACGGAGAAACACTGGGACGTAAAAATCCCTTATCCAGTTGTTCTTGTAATTGCTTCTTTAGCTCCTCAAGTTCTGCAGGTGCCATTCTATACGGAGCCTTAGAAATCGGTGTCGTTCCTGGGATCACATCAATTGAGAAATTAACCTCTCTATGAGGAGGTAGTCCAGGAAGATCGTCTGGGAAGACATCGGCAAAATCTCTGACCACATCTAAATCTTCAAGACGCGTATGTGATGATTAAGTATTAATTATACTAGCGAGGAATGCAATGCAAGCCTCAGCTAGTAATCGGCTTGCTTGCAAGGATGAGATAATCAATCTTCCACCCTTACAGGTGCCCCGAATAACTATCTCCTCATGGTTTGGTCTACTCAGGACCACCTTCTTTTCTCGACAATAGACCGTTGCGTAATGCTCCCATAACCAATCCATTCCCAAGATGACATAATAAGTTGTGATGGGTAATAATATCAAATTGGCAGTGAGGGTGTCTTCTTTTACTAAAACAGGTACGTCCTTTAAGTATATACCCGTGGCAATGATATCACCCATTGGTGAAGAAACTGTAAGTGCATAAGGAAGCTCAACAGCTTCTAAACTTAACTTTCTCGCAAAAGCATTCGAGATAAAGGAATGTGTGGCACCAGAATCAAAAAGGACATGACATAAATGGTTTTCAATTAGTAGAGTACCTTCCACTGTCGTGTTGGCACCTTCTGCATCCTCAGGAGTGATAGCAAAGACTCTTCCTGCTACTTTCTTTTTCTGCTCGAATGGCTTCTTCTGATCCTTGACATCTTTCTTGCAATCTTTCATGAAGTGACCCTTTTCTCCGCACTTATAGCAAGTAGTGGTTAGCTTGTAGCATTCTCCTGGATGCCTCCTACCACAATGCGGGCACACTTCAAATGTGTATTTCATGTTTGCTGGTGCATCATCAGTCTTTGTCTTCTTGGCATTCGTTGCAGTGTGACGACTCTTGTCATTGAAGTTCGGCTTGTGAAGGCGCTTCCGAGGATTCGCTTGCTGTATCCTCCAGTAGGCTGCATCGATCTCCACTGCTGCTGCAACCGCCTCAGATAAGGTCGTGGGACCTCTAGTCAGCACTTTCATGCTTAGTCCCGCATTCAGGCCTTCTATAAACTTTCTGGCTCGTTGCTTTTCATTGGCACAAATACCCTTGCCATACTTCTCCAATTCTTGGAATTTTGCTGCATATTCTTCGACTGTCATATTTCCCTGCCGGAGATTTATAAACTCTTGACGCTTAACATCCTTAGCATGCTCAAGGATGTAACGCTCAGTGAAGCGCTCAACAAAGTCATCCCACTTAATGACTGGAGTCTTCGAAAAATGGATTCCCTTGCATGAAGTCCACCACTCCTTTGCATTGTCCCGCAGACGAAATGTCCCAAAGACTTTTTTTTCCTCAGGACAATCTGTTGCCTCAAAAGTCAGCTCCATCTCTCTTAGCCAATGTTCGGCTTTTTCCGGCTCATGCTCACCCTTGAAAGTGGGCGGATCGTGCTGGATGAAGGTCTTTAGAGTCAGTCCACCCGAGTTGGACGTCTGACTCTTCTGTTGCTGGGTCATTAGTGTCATTAACTCCAGCATCTGCCTCTGCATACCCATAACGGCCTCTTGGCTTGTCGATGAGTCACGGTCTGCAATGACTTCAATTGCACGTCGAGGAGCCATCTGATTCAAAATTGACAAGGTCAATGAGTTGTGATACTAAATCTCTCTATCTATAAATCTTAAATAGCTAAGAATCGTGGATATCCTATGTCCAGAGGAACTCTAGCTCTGATACCATTTGTAACGGAACGGGTCGCGTCGACCATCGGCGGAAGCATGCGATAATTGATCGCACGACCGAACCGTTACCCAAAATAACAACAAATGGCACATAATGAGCAGAGATAAATATCAATTTCATAAAATATCTCCAACTAGAGTTCCATTATTACAACTCTAAACTGGGGGGAAAAAACTAATCTAGAATTTAAAAAAAACAACTCGATAGTTCCTGTAGGCATATAGATATCCACTAGATCTTCACAGATAAATCGTACCACGCCAGCAATCTCAATGAGCCCGTAGCACGATCCAGAAAATGAAATCAACCTTGCTCTTAACCTGAAATTAACAAACATAATTTGTATGAGCCCAATGCCCAGTATGTATCGGGGTCCATGCATGGGTATTCTAACGGTCCTTGATCCGTTATAAAACATATACTTGGATTTTCATGTATACACATCATTTCGTGCCTAGATAATTCACATGCATGTCTAAGTCCGATCCCTATCATGTTTAGCTTGGCTTCTTTCATAAACATGATTACACATGTAAAGTAGGTAAATTGCACAAGTAGGCATGGCAAACATTTATTTCTACTTGTGGGCGTATTTCAAAAAAATGCTAAGCAATTTACATACTTATAAAACATATAAACCACTTTACATATTAGCCCCCATGACTTTGATGGTTTAACTTTCTTAAACCAATTTTAGCATAACATGTGATGGTTCATTCTCTTATTAAACCATTCCTTGCATTTTTCCTGATGGTTTTTCCTTATAAACCATTTTCTTGCACAACATTCATTTACGTATCTTTTATACGTTTTTAACCGCTGGCACTTGTGGTCTGTGGCATGACATGACAGTGTAGCTACAACTGTAGAGGACTTAGCTTTTGCCTCAATGGTTCCTTGCAACCATACGCCCCTTGCGGCGTTGCCCCTTGCGGCTAATACGACCCCTTGCGGTCGTCCATGTGACTCTTTATGAGTCTGTGCCTTGAATCCTTATTCTTTATACTTCACGTTTGTAATACTATTATATTATCAATTTGCTAGTGATAGGTAAATTATGATAATCATTTCAGGGGGATAGTCATACGTACAATAAGCATTCACTTGCATCTAATTTAGTAAAATTTTGAGCATCATGTAGTATGTTGTAAATCTATGTATGTGGTAAAATTAGTGTTCATGAATCTTAGTAGGCTTTCGGTTCGAGGTACATTTTAATGTATGAGAAGAAATTGTCATACAGTTTGTGTATAGATGCATAATGTTCATAGCTAGTTATTGCTCTATTACCTATTAGTCAGATTTATATATAGTGTTGTATTTACTTTCCAAATAAGTAAGACGTGTAAAAATTTGTCCATAACTTATGCATTATCCATCCATATCTGGGCGACAATCACGGAAGCCAAAATTCTGATTTTTTTTAATAATGAGAACTCTTCTTATTGGAGGTGTACGTCTAATCTCAATATATATTTATGTGTATGAAAATAATATATGACTTTGTAGCTTATACAATAACATATTATCTTTATGATGGTTTAGAATAATGTAACGGGCATAAGAGAGTAGCCATTTGACATGAGGTTCTACGGTTACCATTTTTAATCTTTAAGCATTATATTCAAGAGGTAACGAAAATGGTATGTGTGTCATGCAATGCTTCAATATTACTATTTAAGACTATAATAATAGTTGAGCACTACACCAACAATATGCTATGTAGGATTTACATGATAATCTATCACTGTCTAAGATTGACGACAATTCTCTATACGTGAAAAAAATAACACCAACATGAAAGGTTTTTATCTTCGAACCATTTATTGCAGTAGGAGGTAATCAACATCATTTAAAAAGGCTCACAATATGCATTACCGTAAGCGTAAGGGTCTGATACATCCACATAATTTAAAATCTATTAGTTTGGAATACATATTATGCTATCCATTACAACATTTAGAGATCTTAATTCGGTTATTACTTTTGTTGATACAAAAAAAACAATCCCATATCGATACATACATCTACATATTGCGACTCGGATTTGATCATTGTTGTATGTGTAAACCTAATCTAATGCATACGAGAGGTCTATTTTAACGTAATCAACATTTTTACAAAAATCTAGACCGACACAAACATCTATAAATCGTAATCCTAACCCGATACATACGTTTAGAAATCGAAAACCTAAAGCCGATACATACCTCGAATTCAACGCTTAACTCTACCCGTCGGGGTCGTCGCGTCTCCTTTTTGTCACAAATCCGTGTTCTCCTCCTCTTCGGATTCGACGCCGCCTTCTCCTACGACGAAGAGGGACGCCGGTAAGATAATCCTTTCTCTCTCTCTCTCTCTAAACAATGAAGGGTGACGTGTGGGGAAGAGCCCTTGGGTTTTTAAAGTTGATAAAGGATGGGATTTAATGTATTAATTAAACCCATTTAATCCGAGATAAATCAATTCATCTCATTTGAATTTTTTTTCCTAAAAATAGCCATGTCGTTACAATTTCCGTTACAAATGGTATCAGAGCCAAATTCTCTCTGATAGTGGAAAGGGCTACCCGAGAGGTGGAGCCGCCCCTATAAGAGGTTGGAGGAAATGGCTACCCGGAGCGTGCAGCCGTCACTATCACTGGGAATAAGTGATGGGCCATGTCGCAACGAGGACGTTGCAAATATAAGTGGGGGAGGTTGTAACACCCCAACCCCAAACATAGTACCATACCTAAAACTCACGAAGTGTGGGTATGGTTTATAAGTGGTGGGGACTACTACTTGACAACTTGGGCTTAAGCATTTTGGGTGGTTGTCAACGGGTACATTTGGTCTCGAACCCAACAAGTTGTCAGGGTCAGTTTTCCTCGATAACGGACCGGGGACCTAGGCTCGGGACGTTACACTTTTATTTTTATTATTTTGGTTTTTAAAAGCAAACTTATTCTAATATACTTAATGTTATATTTAAAGTCAATTACTTCTTTTGTTTCATTATTTAAGTATAGAAAATATACAAATCTATGTTAATACATAAGCAAACTTATTCTAATATGCAATAATGTTATATTTAAAGTCAATTACTTCTTTTATTTCATTAGAAAAGTATAGAAAATGTACAAAACCAACTAATGACCGACTAAATCCGGTTAATCGCTCGATTGCCAATTAATCCTTAGTCAGTGACCCCGTCGACCGAGTACCGACTACCGCTTTCTGCAACCTTGGTTTACAAATCCTAGTTTTCTTCATCCGACATTATGTCAGAGAGCAAGGTCGATGTTACCACCAGTGGCACTTTCAGAGGTCCAACATCGATTGTCAAGATGGACGGGACAAACTACGAGCTCTGGGCCATGCAGTTCATGAGCCTTATGAAATCCACGAGTAAGAAACACATTCTTAGCGAGGAGTCGGCTGAGAAAACAGGAGTCAATGCCTCATGTGAGTCAGATGATGCATATGCCAAGGTCTAGTTGTCTAGTACATTGGCAATTGAGCTTGCCAATGATGTGACCGTCAAGGCAATGTGGAATATCATCGTTGCTACTTATTCCTAAGAGAGGAATGAGACCAAGATACTACAAGTACAACATGATATATTCACCAAGCAGAATGGACGGCCACTACACTCTTTGTACACGTCCCTGCGTAGGATGTTTGAGAAGCTGCACAGTTTCATGCCCCTCACATCTACTCCTGAGCAACAGAAGACGTATCGGAATGCTACTATGGTTGGTGTCTTTCTTGCGACGCTAGACCCTGAATATGAGACAGCTCGATCACAGATCCTAGTTGATGCTACCATTCCACCTACGGAGGAGGCTTTCAGACGACTCGGTAGGATTATGGTCTCATCTCCTACCTCGAGACAGAATTCTTTTACGGGCAGTCTCCCGTAGTAGGGGGGATCTTCTCAGTTTCGTGGATGTGGACCTTATTGAAGGAAAAAAGATTCATATCATTATGAGAGGTCCTAGGGTTCTCTTATATAGGAGAGGAACCTATAAGGCAAATTACAAGAAGATGAAGAAAGAAATAGAAAAAAAACAATAATAAAGATAACTAATATCTCAACACTCTCTCTCAAGCTAGAGCGTAGATTTCGATCAGACTCAGCTTAGAACATCTCTAATAAGGTCCTCTGGCTAGGGCCTTTGTAAGTACATCTATTGTCTAGTCTCCAGAGCCGACATGCGTAGTGGCGATAAGACCCTTCTGTATCATATTACAGGTGTAGTGACAGTCCACCTCTATGTGTTTCGTCCTCTCATGAAAGGTTGTGTTATTGGCAATGAAAACAGCAACCTGATTATCACATTGAAGGTGCATGGGAAGAGGCACCTTTATAGTCAAGTCAGTAAGTACAGATTTGACCCATATCATCTCTGTGTTGGCCTTTGCCATGGCCCTGTAATCTGACTCAGCACTTGATCTGGCAACCACAGTATGCTTCTAACTCTTCCATGAAATAAGAGAATTCCCTATGAATATAGCAAAGCCTGATGTAGACTTTCTATCCTTTAGATACCCAGCATAATCTGCATCTGCGCATGCTATAATTGAGAGAGATGTGCCTCTGCTGAAAAGAAATCTCATACCATGTGAAGTCTTCAGGTATCTCAGAATCATATAGATTGCATCCATATGTGCATGTATGGGTTGCTCCATAAACTGAGTCACTTTGCTCACGGCAAGGGATATGTCGGATCTGGTAATAGTCACATATAGAAGCTTGCCAACAAGCTCTTTGTACCTCCTCTTGTCGACCTCCTCAATATCGTCATCATAAAGCTTCATGCTTGGGTCAATAGGAGTAATGGCAGGTCTGCAATCTGTCATGCTTGTCGCTGAAAGAAGATCTGTAACGTACTTCCTCTGAGTCACACAAGACCTCGCTGGTTTCTGGCAAACTCCAATCCAAGGAAGTAATGTAAATATCCAACGTCATTGGTCACAAACTGCTGACCTAGGAAGTCCTTGGCACCCTGAATGTCATGCTCGTCATCACCTATAATAATAATGCCATCAACATAAACAAGAATGACAACAATACCTCTATGGGTCCTCTGCACAAACAAGGAGTGATCGACAGTCGATCTCACAAAGCTCTGCTGCTCTATCAAGTCCGAGAGCTTCTGGAACCATGCTCTTGGACTCAGCTTAAGGCCATAGATAGCCTTATATAGCCTGCAAACCTTCTAACACTCCCCCTCAGCAGCAAACTCAGGTGGTTACTGCACGTAGACCTTCTCTTGTAGATCACCATAGAGGAAGGCATTCTTCACATCAAGCTGATAAAGTGGCCAATCTCGTGTCACAGCAACAGAAAGTAGAATACGCAAAATAGAATGTATGGCAACTGGAGAGAAAGTATCCTTATAGTCCACCCCATATGTTTGGGTGAACCCACGTGCCACAAGGCATGCCTTATAGCGATCCACGCTGCCATCTGCACGATGTTTCACAATGAACACCCATTTACATCACACACCAGATGCATCGACTGGAGCAAAAACTCTACGTACAACGTGATTGTAGCACAACCATCTCCTCCATGGCTAACCTCCACTGACTGTCCTTTAGAGCCTATTAATATGCCCGTGGTATCTCCACGGTTGATAGTGCCAATGTAAATCTCCTAAATTCCTCTGGCAGCCTGCTCAAGGAAACCTGGGTTGCAAGAGGATAAGTAACACACTTACGTCTCAGCCCCCATACCATCCTCGGGATTCGAAGGAGACACGAAGTCCATTTCTCGAAGCAACAAGACAATATAACACATCGGGTCCAAAGATAAAACATTCTGACAGAAGGTGACGCTATAACACATCAGGTCCAAAGATAAAACATTCAAGCAGGAGGTGACGCCATTCGAATACGGAGTCCCCTCCTGATTACGAACCAAAAGTTGCTTCGAGCTCAGCAAGCAACGGATGATGAGCCCAAACCGACCCAATAAGTAGAGTCAGGTTCCAATCTTCTTCTGACCCAATAGGCATAAACGAGTTCACTAAAAGGTCCGAAGAACCTCTCATCTCATGTTCAACTGAAATCACATAATCCCAATTTACATCCTTCAAACCTAATTGAAGATTAAAAATGGATCTCCACCGTATCCCGCAAATGGCGATCTTCACACCTTCCACCATTTCTGTCGCTCGTTACCTCAACTTCTTTCATAATAGCACCTTGAAACTTGTTTGTTGTTACTACGTGTTGCTCTGCCACCTCCACTCAATTCTTTGACAACCTAAAGCCCCTAGTTATCGCCAGACCGACCACCGGCTCTGAAAAACACAATGGCAGAGGATAAGGAGGAAGAATCTCCTCCACATCAAGCTTAAAGATTGCCTTTCCACCCTTAGCATCAGCACCCCGAAACAATCCCCTTCGTTACATCCACGAGGGTCACCAGTCACATCAAATGATGTTTCCAAACCATCAAAGATAAGCTCCACAACCCCTTCCACTCCTTGGAAAACATCTCTCTAGGAGCTCAACTCTTGCATGAGAAGGGGAGCCACTCTTAGTTGCATAACCCTTCTCCGCTATGCTAATTCACCGTCTGCAAAACAGGGCATTCTCCACTGCACTTGGTCGTAACTAGACAAAAGCCCAAGCATCTCCACTCGTGCGAGCCCACATACACAAATGTCACCCCCAACCAAGGCAACCACATCACCCATAAAGGATGAGCCCAACTTGCACCTAACCCCCACCCCAACCTCCCCAATCTCCCCCGACGTTTGGCCCACTAGAAACTCATCGCACAACACCTCCAATGAACTGAGGGAAACCCCCTTAACCACATCTGAAAATGACAACCCTCCACACCGGGCTTCACTACGTACTTTGGAATAAAAAAGACCACCTTTCAGAATTTATTAAGGGTAGAGTCGTCACCGCTACAGTCCTCCGACGATCCGAAGGGCATGAATGACGCTGGTGACCCCAGCAACTACAACCAAAATTCGAAGGACAGAATACTGCAAGATGGCCATGAGTGCCACAACGGAAGCATTGTGGCCCTAACCTTCTCTTCTTCTGCTGACCAACCACATGTCAACCATCTTATCCCTCTTTCTCAATCCAAAAGGTGACCCACAGGTTGTTCTTATTTTATCCCCTTGAAATTGTATCCTACTAGAAGAGCATAAAATGCAATTTGGCAAGCTTTGATGAAATAGAATGGTTGCCTACGCTTATGATTTCAAAAAACTAATAACAATAAGAATATATGAATTAGATGTATTTTTTATACATAAAATGGTAAAAAAACCTGTCATTTACTCTTTATTCAATGATTTGTCCGGCTGAATACTACAAAGCGACTTATGCAACACTAGACAAGGCCACATGATAGAAGTGTGTGTGTATTGTCGACAGCATGGAGAGCTCTACCAATCACTTACTTAGACTGCCTCTTATGGGTGATCCACGACAATGGTTGGTACCTCGTGCTTAAAAAGTTAGAGAAGTGATCAGAGGAATAAGCTTTAAGATCCTATCTCAAAGGAGGAGATTGGCATTGCTGAAGACGATTTTTTCTCAATTTGCTACTATTTTGTCACCAGGCTTTTTTGAAGGGGAGGAAGAGCCAAATTTACTATGAATGCAACTCCCTTTGGAAGAAGCAAAGACCGGAGGCAACGGTCCACTAGTGACATGAGATAAGGTATATAGGTTGGTTGCATACGAAAGCTTGGTATTGAAGATCTATAAAACCTGGAATTCACCAATGCTTACCAAATTGGTGAGTTCCATATCTTCCTCTCGTTATAGTAGGGCCTTGGATCTGGAGGAGAGGATCAGACTTCTGTTGAGAGCTTCTCTCTTTGTGAAAGGGTCATGCAAGTCCTACCAATCTTGCATGAACAGTTAAGTTTTGATATTTGAAACTGGGGAATGGTGGTTGATGAACGCGAAATCTACCTCTTTAATAGTCGATAATTGTAGTATAGGAGGCGGTTTTCGGTCGTCAAAATACCACAATCTTTGAATGTTGTGGAATATTTTACTTGGCAAGTTTACCAAGGTCGAACACAGGGAACAGAGATTTTTAGCTGCGTGGTTTTAAGTCAAATTAAATAATTAATAAATGGTCGATTAATTTCTGTGTCGAAAAATATATACAATGCAATGATGGAGAAGCGATGCGAAGAAAATATACAGAGACGACTGTTCAGCACAGGATCTGTGATTAATAATTCAGCTTCAATATATGTTAATCAGTAACCTCGACAATTATCACAGATCAAAAGATAAAATTCAAGAGAAATGATCAGAGTGTCAATAAATAATCTCATATGTTCTGGTCTCTGATGAAAATTTCTTCTAAATTCCCTGTAGATTAAGCCTTAATTGATAGACATTATCTTCGAAAAATACAAGGAAATAAATTTTCAATCTTCTTTTCCGAAGCCCCTGCATAAAATAAGTCCTCAAATAATATCTCAACTCCCACAATTCCCTGTAAAATAAATCGTCAATTTTTTCCAAGTTACTTGTGGCACAGATATGTCAAAATAAACCTACAAATGACAATAGATATACTCAATCATAATTATCAATAAACATTCTCAGATCTGTCCACAAATGATGCTAAGTTGTAGAGCATGGAATTAGCTTCGAAACGACATATTATATGCTAAAATCGGAGTCCGTATGAGAAAGATATGATAAAATGAATTTTCAGGGACTAAAATGTAAATTAAATAAAGTTTTCTTTGCAACTAGGTCCCTGGGAGGACTTATCTGTAATTTCAAAAAGTTGGAGGGGCTTCTCTGCAATTTACCCAGGCAGGGGGTATAAATGTAATTTCTGAAAGTAGCAGGGGGTCCTTGCAATTTACCCACGAACGCACATGCGACGCACGTGCATGCGCAGGCTCGGGCAAGGAGGCAGAGGCTCGGGAGCCCGAGCCTAAGGTTCGGGTGGAGAGGCGAGAGGGTCGGGTGCGGGGCTCAGGCTCGTGAGCCCGAGCCTACGTGGCGGAAGGCGGTGCTTCGGGGGCCCCGAGCCTCGAGGCTAGGGTCGAGGCTCGGTAGGCGCACGTGGCGGATCAGAGGTCGTTGGATCAAGGGCTCGGCCACCCGATCCAACGGTGCCTGTAGTGCGCGAACGGCCGGGGCGGAGGCGGTGAAGTTGGGCGGCCGATCGAAGCACGGTGGTGGCGAGTCGTGCGTGGGCGAAGGCGAGGCTGAAGGGGTGGACGGCGGAGGTACCGTGCTGCGAGGAGCGGCGGCGCTGTTCCTCGGCCGACACACGGCGCGAGGGGCGGTGTGGGGAGGTGAAGGCGGGGCGGCACGGCGAAGGCGGAGTCGACGCGGTGGAGTCGTGCGGAGCTGGTGAGGCGCGGAAGGCGCAATGGAGCTGCTGGCGGAGGAGACGGTGCAGATGCCGCTGGCGGCCGAGGCGATAGCGGAGGCGGCGGCGATGGCCGAACAGTAGGGGGTACCTGCAATCGTTAGACCAAAAATCGGGGGAGGGGTATCGCCTAGAGACTGGAGATGGGTTTCGTGTGAGGGAGAAGGGGGCGGAGCATCGGCCTGTGCGAGGCCGGCGGCGGTTAAGAGGGGAAGTCGAGGTGGAGGAGCTCACCTCGAGGAAGGAGGGTACCCTCTGCAGCCGTGCGACGGCTGGATCACGCCGGAGGCTCCTCTGTGCCGTGCTGTCACCAGGGCATCGGAGCTTGCTCCAGTAATGGCGGATGCCGCTGCTGGAGCTCGGAGGAGCAGCTTTATAGGCGCGAGGAAGGAGGCCGTTACGCGGAGTTGGCGATGCGGTTTGATGGCCGTCAGTTATGGAAGGGGAAGGGAGGTAACGGCAGGGGGGGGGGGGGGGGGGGTCGACGATGGGGGAAGAAACGGCTGGAGGTGGAAGGAGGGGGTCGGCACGTGTTGTGCACGTGCGCGAGGAGAGAGGGGGATGGGGTGCCACGTGGCACGCCCTGGAGCTGCCACGTGGCACCCTAAAAAAATTTCAAAATTAAAGAAGAAGGAAATTAGAAAAGAAATAGCAGGAGACCTCGGATCAAAAAATTTTCTTCACGAAAGTCGTTCGTCTCGTCGAGATCTACAACTTTCATGAAGGGCCCGGGAGCAAAAGAAGTCACCTGTGCAAAGTGGTATTTTTGGTGGTTCTCCATGTGTATAGAAAACCGACTTTTTGGATTTTGTATTTTTTTGTTGGTTTTAGAGGGGATAAAAATTATAGAAAAAATATGATAAAATACAATAAAATTAATTACACACTAATCTAATTTTTTTGGATTTTTAATAAATAAGAAAATAGGAAAATAAAATAAAAGTAAGAAACACACAAATTTTGTACAGACCGACAACGGACACTTGAACTTGGTCAGTTTCTTTGATCTTAGTTTTGATCTGGATTTGGATTTTTGTGTCGCTTAATAAAACTTTCATCAAAGAACACAAATGAAGAAGAAATAAAATTAAAAAAGTTAAGGACCTAAAAACTGAGGTAAAAACAGCAAAAAGTTAAAATGCGCAAAAGAGGCCCAAAACCCAACTTTCACATATGAGCTCCGAATTTTATGAAATTGGTCTTGTTTTGAAGGTATTTGAAAATGGAGTACTTTAAAAGTGAGTAGACCAAAATCGGACACTGTATGTGGGAGATATGCTCATTTTAGTCTGTCAGATGTGAAATTTGACTTTGGGATTATTTGACACTTATTGGAGTTAGTAATTTTTTTGTATTTTTTATTTAATAAGGTTAGTAATATCTACACAATGGAGGTAGTTTTGGGTCAATCGGAGTTAGGATGAATTAACTAAAAATGCGAGAAGTTAGCGGCTTTTTGGGCTAATTTACACTGGGGATTTTAAATGCAATTTATGCATGATGAAACGCAGATATTATTCACACATGTATGAATGCTAATAATGCTCTATTAATGATTAATTACAAATGAATGATGGGGAACGGAGCCAAAATGAACAATTTTAGCATGATGAATACGAGATTCATCAGTGGTTGTTCCTTTTCTTGGTTGGATGACTGAAATCCTTGTATGGTGGACTTGGTCAATGATTTCCCGATGATGATGATGATGATCGGCTATTAGTCTACTTTAGATAATGGTCGTAAAACTTGGATCCCAAATTCTTCTTCATACTTCTTCAATAAACATTTTACGGGTCGACTTAGACCTTTAATGTAACTTTACGGGGTAAAAGCGCATACTCTTTTATTATTAGGAACCTACAAGAAACTTTAAGCCCTAAACTCTCTTTCAAAATCTCTTTCTATCATGATTGTCCTTACACCTAGGAGGCTAAGGGCCATCTCCAAGTCAAGAATGTAGTATGCATTCGCATGTTGAGAAGAAAAGACTTCTCGATAGAGTTGATAGGTGTCGTTGAGCTCAATATGCCGACACTGCATGCCTACTCTAAAATTATGATCATGAGAATTTAGACTCGGTTGGAGAATCATCGCATGCACCCCCCATAGCAAGTGCGCCCCCCTTGCGAGGGTGTTTGGGCAACACTCTCGACGAAATATTATATTAACAGATCCTTTTATATTGGGGTATCCAGATCTGCTTCAATCAGGGATCCGTCTATACCGAGAGTAGTATATAAACTCCCCAAGAATTAGGGCTCTCGATATCCTCTGTATTCATGTTTCTCCATATAGTGAAAACCAGTCATCGCCGCCCAATGACGTAGCCCAAGTATGGGTGAACCTTGTAAATTCGTGTGTCTTCGTGCTTGCTTGCTTGATTGTTTGTGCATGTTTGCTTCCATGATTCGCAACATTATCAAATATTGGATTGAAAGGGCTACCCTTTGATTGTGATAAGCTTATTAGAATAGGACCTCCGGATTGGGAAAGCAAAAGAGATTAGGCCTAGGGCAATCATCAGGTCCCTGGACCGGGAAGGACGTACCTTTAGTGTATGTACGTACGTATGTAATCATGCCCACGGTAAATGTTGGGTAGCCAAGTGTGCATCAAATAACTGCTAAAAGCATCTAAATTGTAAGGCCACCACAAGATGAGTACTCTCCTATTCCGACTTCCCCAAAGGTCTTCTTCATATGGCCGCATTGCATCAATATGGATCAAATAAACCATTGGGTGTATATTCAAAGATGGATAATGATGGTATAATCAGATCAAGCCATCTTTGCATGGAAAACAATCTCCACTCTTTTTCCCACTGTCTTGAATCCTGTGAAGGCTATAGCCATCATTTGACTTTAAGTGTGAGAAGAAAGAGAGCAAGTTCAAAAAATCAAAGATCCCCCCAATTGCCGAAAAGTTGGCGTTGAAAAATATGTTAACTAAAGCAAAAAAACGGATGATTTTGCTTGTTCATATGAAACCTCCTTAACCAACAGATCAAAGATTAGACAAAATCAGTTGTTAACCAATATGTACACCAAAAGTCAACTTCCTAAAAAAAATCTTTTGGAAGCTCGCTATAATATGCATAGCATAGATACTGAATTCAAAACAACAATTTAAGGGAAAAAATATTAGTCAGGGGGATTGTAGTTACCTCCCAAGTGCAGCTTCTCCGTATTCCTACGAAGATGAGAAAAAAAGAATGATATCAGTAATCAAAACCAAATATGCCAAAGGAAGTCAAATTATCGGCTAGCATGGAAAAGCAAGACCGGCACAAGAATATCACCAAAGCAGAGCATACAAGGTCATCTTCAAGGTGTCCTAAAGTTTCTTACCACAACATGAGTAAGGCCGTTAAGAAAGCTCAAGTACTTCTAGAGAATGAAAGAAAAAATAAAATCATGGGCAGATGGGTTGATTGATGGAGGGTATAGACTATCAACAGCTTCCATGTCGAATTATGAGCTTAATAGCCAAGCTCGGCAGTTCTTGGGAATTGGTATTACTTTATTAACAAGAAACAATTTGTGCATGCATGTGCATGAACTTATTCACATCCCAACCTCTACGGTTGCACTCTTGACAAGTACATGAACAAGCATACACATTCTTAATCTTAACAATGATTGCCATGGTCCAGCTTCTTCGCATCCATGCATCCTGGGGTCAATGACTGAAGAAATTTTTTGTCGGTGGAAACTATTTCGTGGAAGAATTTGGAGGGAGAGAGAAGAGAAGACTCGTCGGTTGCGAGGGATTTAGAGAAGAAGAACCGCGACGAATGGGTGGAGGGAGAAGAAAGAAGAGGAGAGATATGAAATAAATCTCAAATTTTAAATAACTATGGAATGATTAAAACAAAGGCCTATCATCTCCTTTATATAGGAGGAGTGGGATTACAAAAATAGAAATAGAATAAATTCAAATCCTAACTTATCCTAATTGATTCTAAATAGGCTCTAACCAACTAACTAATTAATTTGAAATTACAAACGATCACGTTATCAATTGACCGTAAAAATAATTCGACACTAATTAGATAAACTCTAATTAACGAACGAAAAGTTAAACCCTAATTGATAAATTGAACAAACAGAAAATCCAAATTGAACCCCGATTCGTCGATCCATGTAGCATTACCTCATTGTCGCTTCGAAAAACTCATCCCTTGATGAGTGGCTTTGTCTTCGATTGCGGTATTGTAGAAGCCTTGTTAATTTCGTTGAACAATTGGCTTCAATTTCCTGTCTTTCATAACTCAATGCACATTACATTTGTAATTCTTCTCGATTGGAGGGTACATCTACAATTTTCTTACCCCTTCACTTAAAATAACTCTCCCTCTTACCTTTCCACCAAGTTTAACATTTAAGTAAAGATTTTTTGGTAGAAAGGCTTCTTTGAAATTCCTCATGACAACTCAACTCCCCCAATTTCAAGGCATATGGTTCTCTTTGGAAAGATCTTCACCCCAAGGCCTTAAATGTCGGTTTCGGTCACCATTTCGGTGACGACCAAAACAGAATTTCGATGGAATTTCGGTCAAATTTCGATCGAAATTTCGATCATTTCGGTCATTTTTTGTACTAGGACCCCCATATTTCGGTCATTTCGGTCGAATTTCGATTTCGACTGGATATCGATATTCGACAGAAATTCGACCGAATTTCGTTGAAATTTGAGGCCATGCTTCACCCGAGAGTAGGATTCCACTTCCATGATGCCAACAATGTCAGCAATATATGTGGGGTGGTTGGCATGGCATCCCCGAGGGATGCATTGGTGATGATGCAGAATGGCCTGGAGGATATTGTAGTGGTGGATGCGACGATGGGGGTAGGGGTGGGAAGACAATGGCGGGGTAGTGTCGGGCATGGGTTTGACATTGGCGAAGATGGTGGTGGCTACGAGGTTGGTGTGGGTGGAAAAAATGATGATGGAAGCAGAGTTAAAACCTCCTGGACAGCAACTTGAGATGTTTTTTCTTCTTTTATGGGTGGTACATTCACGACTGGTGGTGAGCATGGGGGCGCGATTATCACTGGCGTCGAAAACAAGGATTGGGGTGGCCGAGAGACCTCCTGGACAACAACTTTGGATGGTTGGACAATAGTTTCGGAGGGCTTCAGAGGTGGTAACAGAACTAGAGCCGGGGTCGGCAGCGGTGGCAAAAGCGTTGAGGAAGTGGGAGGAGGTTCGGAGTCTCCTGGACAACGGCTTCGAGAATGGTCGATGTCTTCAAGGCCTTATATGGGCATTAAATTCATCGACATCTTTCTCCTATTGTTGTTGCATATATGTCAAGCCCTGGAGGATGTTCGAGAGTACTTCTCTAGCATCTGCACACCATGCACGGTCCATTGAACAAGATTCTTTGGATTTATTTCTGCACGAACGTCGGGAGGAATCGTCAGACCGTGAGGATGATCCGTAAACCATGCTATGATACCAATTGATGCAAACAAAATTTTCAATGATGAGACTTTTTTATGGTGGAAGCTATTTCGTGGAAGAAGTTGGAGGGAGAGAGAAGAGAAGACTCGACAGTTGCGAGAAATTTGGAGAAGAAGAATCGCAGAGAACGCGTGGAGGGAGAACAAAGAAGAGGAAAGATATGAGATAAATCTCAAATTTTAAATAACTCCGGAGTGATTAAAACAAAGGTCTACCATCCCCTTTATATAGGAGGAGGAGTGGGATTACAAAAATAGAAATATAATAAATTCAAATCCTAACTTATCCTAATTGACTCTAAATAGACTCTAACCAACTGACTAATTAATTCGAGATCACAAACGATCTCGTTATTTGAATAAAAATAAAATTTGCAAAGTTCTCAATTAACCGTAAAAATAATTTGACCCTAATTAGATGGACTCTAATTAACAAATGAAAAATTAGACCAACCCCAATTCACTGACCCACGCTGCAACAATGACTGTATGACAAGTTGAAACCTTGTTAATTGCACATCTAATCCAATAGAGAATACAATTGGACTTTGCATCGACCCAACAACGGCGCTGGACAGTGGACACCAGTCATTATGCTGACCACACATGCACACACCAGCATACTGTCCCCATACTCCCTGTGCACGATGTGTATGCTGATTGAAGTTCCCTGCATGAGCTTCACAACTGCATGCACTGGACAATGTATACTTTTATATTCAATGTGGAAGGCTCAATTCCTGCATTGTTTGGTTAGAAGGACATGAGCCGATCTGCCCCTACAAGTGAAGGGCTTTGTTTTAGGAATGTGTAGTCGTGTAGTGAAGGGCTTTGTTTTAGGAATGTGCAGTTGTGTAGTAACTGAAAATCTGAAAGTAATGGGCTTGTTGGCTTGAGGTGAACCTAGTCCACTTAAGCTCAAAGTAGAATTCTTAATGCTACAAAAACCGAAGCCCAACTCAAGCAAATAGTAAAATCAGGGATCTGAGAGTAAGTGGAGGCATATCCACTTCTTTCAAAGCAATTAATTGTCATATACGATACTGAAAATCACTAACTGTGGCAGTACATTAGCTTGATTTCAAATAAGCCAATGGTAGACAAGATATCTTAGTCAAGACCATCATCCCAAAACCAAAACTTGTTACTTCGAGGAACCAAAATTCTGGTGGAAAACTGAAGTTAAATCTTGTGATAGTGTCTCATTGTGTCCAAGTCTGGGAGAAATGTTCGGTGGAAAGCAATAACAAACATGAATGTATTTTCAACATGTTGGTCGAGTATGTTGTAGCTGTATAGCTTCTCATTTCCATTATAATCAGTATATTTAATTAACTTCAAGTAAGCAAAATCTTGATCAGTTTCCTTCAGCTATCTTCAACCTTCAGCATCCTTTCTTGCATGGCTTATCATCCAAATTGCCATACCATATAAAAGGGGACATCCCGGCACATTAGTTCCTGCTATGTGAGATATATGCCCCTGTCCCAAAAGTCCAAATTGTTTTAACGAGCACCTCTATATTATTATGGATGCCATAAGATATTTTGCACATTTACCAAGCTTCGAAACCCGCCCCGTTTGTTCGGCCCAGAACATTGCAGAGCTCGTTCTGTGACTACCCTCGCATCATTGACGAGAGAAGCCACCATCTAGATGGGGATCTCATTGGCCGGTCAATAAGCCTAGGGGATATGGGGAAGGGAAGGTGCACCCACCGCCCGTAAGGGCTAGGGAAAATGGCCACCAAATAAAATTACATTTGGGACCTGCTTGCATTAGGATTTGTGGATCCGCCCATTTAAGGGGATTTGTTAGTACGAGAGTGCTATACAAATTCCCCTACAACTGAGACTAAAACTCATCCTCTACACTACCATTCTTCCACCATAAAGAGATAGATCCATCAAGCCACCGAGGACATAGTCCAATTAAAGGTGAACCTCCTAAATCATGTGTCATGGTTCTTCCTTGCTTGCTTATCTGGATGTTTGATTACATCTTTCACGCAACATTATCCCTTCTTGTGTAACACAAATACCTCAACAATTCATTCTTATCATGGTAATTCACTATATACATCGGCGATTGGCTAGAACCAACACTCTGGATATCAATTTTGAAGAGATATTCTTATATCCAATCCTGCCTCTCCATTAAAGGTTCTGATATCAATATCAAAAGAGCATGTTCCTTACCCATGTAAGAGAGTCCTTAGACAACACGCTGAAAAAATTTATATAGCCTGTGTGAGGACCAGATCAGCACAAAACTAGGGGGTAAAAGCTACAAAAACTCAAATCCGTCAAATACTCCAATGCAGAAACAAAAGAAAAAAGAAAACTTGAGCATCCTCCCGTTACCAAGATTGCAACTTTCTCCCATTTATAGGTACAAAATCGGCTAACCTCAAAACCCTTTCTCCCTTGCGCTCCATTTCTGACACCCCCCCACCCCGCCCGGAATCACAGCCCAGAACTTTACAAGAACACGTAAGTACTTCCGATCACCAGTAGCGTTGTGTTGTGGAAAAGATACGTGGGGAAACATAAGAAAGTAAGTGACCGACCAAGAAGCGGAGTACCTGAGAAGCGACTCTGATGAGAAGCGGAAGCAAGAAGAGAAGCCGAATCAGAGAAGAGGGGACCGACGTGCCCTTCATTCTCGCCTTTGCAACACCTCTCTCTCTCTCTCTCTCTCAGAGCAGAGAAAGAGGCACACGACACGAGGTGTCTTTTGCTGGAGGTGGCGATTGCATTCGAGTTCTCTCTTTCTTTTTTTTGCACGATCGGCCAACTAAAGGACATTCAGATTTTGGGTCGAGTTTGACTCAAATCATATTTCAGGGACAAGTATTGGATTAGGTTGGGTCTAATATCTTTCTTTTACCCAACATTACAATTACACTACCACTCAAAAAAACAAAACAATTACACTCCGTTTTTTTAATAATTATTAAAATTTTCTAAATTAATTAAATAGACATTAAATTCAAATATTTAAAAAAATGTTATCAATCGATATTTGAGATGTCGATTTGAGAAGTCAAGCTCAAATCGCACCTCATGTGTTAATTTGGATTTCCCTCATTCAGATCTTTTGTATTTATATCCCTCCTTTTATGGTCATCTAAATTACCCAGCATTCCTTTAATTTCTTCAGAGGAGTTGTATGTAGGGATGCTAATTGAACTGAATCATTCGAATTCGATTAGGATTCGTTCGATAAAAATTCAGAAAAAGTTCGATTCGAAACCAAATGAATTGAATTTGAATTTAACTTGTGGATTCGTTTTCCTAATGAATCGAATCTGAACTAACATGAATTCGTTCGATAATAATTCGATTCGATTCGATATTTATATACATATATATATGTATGTACGTATGTATCAATGTATTCTTACACACACACACATAGTACTTACGTATGCATGCATATAATACACGCATATTTACATACATGTAACCACTCTGGGTCGATTATGATCTTTTCTGAATATTCTTGTCCAAGGAATTATAAAATAATTACATCAAAAGGTTGACATGTATTTATTCGAATTCATTTGTAAGTAAATAGATATAGAAAAGAATATGTGAATATGTATTTAAAAGTTACTATGTTTAATTTACATTAAAGTTTTAGCATTTGCATTATATCGCTAAGCATAACATGTGCAAGCAACTAAAGATACTCTCAAACCAACTTACTATAGTGAAGAAGTGGTCAATTTTAAACTTATAATCATATCTAAGCTCCATTGATATCATGTCTAGCATTCACCGCTAAGATTTCCATACTCTCATACAGCTACGCTACACCGATTTGACTTTCTAATGCATGACATATATATATGCAACATTAGGCCCTCCAAATGAGACCCAATTTCTTTCCTTTCCTCTTTATAACTAAATTCAAGTGGTTTGACTACAAAATATGTTATGAGTTAGAGACGTGGGCCTAGGGATGGGCATTGGGCTGGGCCGGCCTGACCCAGCCCGAAGCTCAGCTCAAAAAGCCCGGCCCAGCCCAAGCCCAATAGAGGATTGGGCCGGGCCTGGGCCTAAAATGTCGGCCAAAAATACTTTGGGTCGGACTCGGGCTTGGCTCGGCCCAACCCGGCCCGACCCAATGCCCAGCCCGTTCGGGGGCCCGAGGAATGGCCCGAAGTTGGTCCGAGGGTAAAGCCCAAGACCCAACCCAAACATGGGCATGGGCCTTAGACAAGATGTTTTGCCTACTAAGGTATACTGTATATGATTGTTGAAGTACCTATATTGCTATTGTTTAGCCATTGTTTTCTCAGTAGAATATTATTATTGTTTAGCCAATGTTATAGATTCAAAATATGTGCAAACTTAGATGTTCTGTAGACATCTTAGATTCTTATGCATGGTTTAATAGTTACTTTAATGTGGACATCCTTATGTTTGTAACTTCTTTTTTACGCTTGATCTAGGGATGTGTAATCCTTCTTTTGAATGTATAGCATGATCCATCATTTCCATATTTCTCGTGTTGTGGTTTTCATGATCAGGAAATGAATGAAAGCTTGGGCCGCCCAGGCCCAAGCCTGGCCCAAAGGAAACGGGTCGAGCTTGGGCTTGGGCCGAGCAACACCAAAATTTGTGGGCCTAAGCCCGGCCCAAGGCCTGAAATATTTAGATGGGCTTCGGCATGGGCCCTTCAGGGCCCGGTCCAGCCCGACCCATGCCCATCCCTACGTGGGCCCTTCATACATCAGCTATACACAATATCTAAATTCCTATCTTTACTTCTTATTTTAGCATAGTGATAATAGCTTAGGTATGATTACTATGTATAAGTACAATAATCAATCTTAGCGTGCTATTTTTGAAATTTTGAGGTATTAAGTGAATGCAAAGCACTCTAAGCCATATCCAATTTAATATGTATATATATGTATGTATAATCCTGCCAATTATAGAATAAATATTGAATATAATAATGAGTAAAAATATTAGTCATAGAATCTAATAGGAAATATCAAATGTTTAAGATTGTTATTCTAAATCCACATCCACACATTTATTTCATATTCCCACATTCCTTACACTGTCTTTTTCATTCCCCCTTTCATTGTCTACCAAAGAGCCTAAAGACCCATGATAGATAATGGTGGCCATCTCCTAACACATGGAATTGATGGTTTTACTATTTTGAGTTCCTCCTTAACATTTACCGTGATTCAAAATTTATCTAGATATATCTCTTTTGCTTTTTTTGTTGTTTTGATTTTTCTTACATGGCAATCCATGATGATTACCATTGTCAAAGTGACATTTATCATTAAATGAGTAATATACATGTTCTTCTCACCATAATGCCAGTTGTTCCTTTGTACATCAAAAATTCATATATTTCATTTTCATGGATTAATTTCTTGATATTGGAGATCCTCGCAAAGTTTTTGATATTGAAAATTTTCACACTTAATGAAGAGATTTTATCTTGCTAAGTTATTTTTTACTATTCTCATTATTTCAGATAATATTAATTTGCATCAACTTTATATATAAGTTTGATCTTGTCTTGCTTTAACATACAATGGTAAATTGGTAATTATAATGTGTTCAACTTTTTCGTCAATGATATGCTGTCTTGTTGATAGATTCATATAATTATATTGCATTTATACATTTCTTCATCATTAGAAAAAAGAGTATATTTAGATTGTAAAAGACACGTAATAGTTGTAAAAATTAAGTGCTTTTATCCATTGTATTGGTTTGATATTTTCTTTGATTTTATAGTTTTTTTCAACTTATACTAGTAATATACTTTCAAAATTAGAACTATAGAATATTTATATTATATTATTCTTCCTATAATTTTATTTATATAAGATCTAAAACATCAATTAACATTTCAAATTCGAAATAAAATGAATCGAATTTGAATATTCGGAAGTCAAAATGAATTGAATCTGAATTTAAGTTAGTAAATTCGTTTGAAATTCGATTCGAGTTCGGATTCGAAATTTTTATAATGAATTGAATCAGAATCCTGGTGGATTCGAAGGTATTCGATTCGATTAGCACCCCTAGTTGTATGATTGCAGATGACCCAAACGGTGTCGATTTGGATCTTCACCCTTTTGGGTCATTTGCATTTATACACCTCCTTTGGAGAAATAAAATGAATGTTGCGTGATTTTTTCCTCCATCAATTTGAGAAGCAACATTTGGGATAGGAATTATGTAGTTTATATTGTGAGAAATCGAACTACAAAATTAAAAAATAAATCTAAAATATTAATAATTATTTTATATTTTCATTTTAATTGATATTGAAAATAAATATATTTTATATTATTAGGAATCAATCCACGGGATTAAAGAATAAATATAAAATATTAAGAATATTTCTCTTCTATGAAAAGATGGACATAATGCATCATTCACACATAAAATTGCACATCGTAAAATAATATTTGTAATTAATTATTTACTATAAAATATTATAATATTATATGTTCTATATTTTTAAAAGAAGTGGGACTTTGAGCTTATATAATATCAATTTATGTAATATAACATTTCTTTTATATAATATGGCCATAAAAGAAGGGTTATAAATACAAAAGATCCGAATGGTAGAAATCCAAATCGGCAACTGGGATGTCAATTTGAACTTCCATCCTTTGGGGTCATTTACATTCATGCACCTCATTTGAAGAAATAAAAGGGATGTCAGGTAATTTGGATGGATATAAAAGGAGGGATATAAATATAAAAGATCTTAATGTGAGAAATTCAAATCGGTATATGAGGTATCGATTTGAGCTTGACTTTCCAAATCCGCACCTCAAGTGCCAATTGATAACAATTTTTTAAAATATTCAAACTTGATGCTTATTTAATTAATTACGAAAATTTAAATGATTATTTAAAAAATCCACTTTACGAAGTATCTGTACTTCAGAACTATCCAATCCAACCAATTTTTATTTAGAGTAAATGATGGGAAACTCCCAAACTGCATGTGCAATTTCAATGGCATGTCAAAACTTTTAAAATTAACAATTGTCGTACTTTATCTCACGATCTTATAATAATGTAAACTTCAACAACTAACAGAGTTATGATAGTTAGCTTTTAATGTTTAAAGAACTAAAATGCCCCTCGATATTGCTAAAGTGACGCTACCCATAAGTAACCCCTTTCCCACAATATTTTCTTCGGCATTGCTCTTCCCAACTGATTAGTGATCTCAACCACTTAGATGGATGTGTGTTTGGAGCTGAGAGGGTAGACATGTGTTGTTGCAACTGAGGGCATGATTATCGATGATGAGAGCAGTTGTTGGTGCAACTTTTGATTATGAGTTGAATTATGAATCCAAGCGGTCCCATTTTATGTTGAATTTGTATGAACATTAATTAAGTTGATGAGTTTTTTCTTTAAAGTAGACTATACGTGTAAGTTATAGGATGTGATCATGAATCGCTGATGTACTTATTTTAAAATACTTTATGAAAGTTGTAATTGACATCAAAAATAAGCTTAGTATTGTATAATAAACAAAATATATGCCATGATAAAAGTAGTGTTTGCTCGTGTCTGGATTAATTAGTTTTGCATGAAAAATAATAATTGAAAATGAATTTGCTTGTCTAACATGAATGGCATCATCATCAGCATATGTTATGAAGGGAAAGAAGCATAACTTTTTGACCGTCTTCATAGTTGGTGTTATAATTACATAATCAAAGTACGGATACATACTTCTTGGGTAAACTTCAAAAATGATGGATGCAATTATTTTGAATAGTTTGATTTCCATATTCACAGTCGAGCAAATGACACCATAGATGGATTACTTAAGAAGAAGAATATTAAATTTTCACCTATCAATACTAAAAGCAAAATAAACAAAGATGGGAGGAAGCATCGTGAATCAAACTTGCATGCATATTGAAAATGTTTAAGTTGTAATTGATTCTTGTCACTGGTATACTGTGTTTCTTGTTAAAAGTTTGCGATATATCGACATTCTCATATGTCTCTCGATCAAGTGAATTTCAATGTGATGCCTAATGTTTCTTTGGATTGTCATATTTGTAATGTTTTACTTTGATGTAAACATATGTTCTATCATACAAAATCGTATACTTACCAGTTTCGTTAATCTTGTGAGCGAGAGAAAATTTGCAATGTTCTTGTTGTTAATGCTTAGATCCAAGCTGCATATTGACTTGTTTATGTTTTGGTTACTGTGAAGCATTGTAAGCAACAAACACTTGTTTATACTCTTTAACGTCATGGATGCTAAAAGTAAGATTATCTTCTATCCATGAGAAACGAAATGCATTTCTTCTATTCAATTGATCCAAACATTCCTACCAGAAAAGTTGAACATCAGGGCCATGCAACATGTGTCTCTTAACAAATGACGACAATTGTAATTCCATATAATCAAGAATTATCATCTCGATCAGTTGCACTCAAATTTTTATCAAGTATATGATATAGATGACATCCATCAAGCTCAATGAATGGTTTTCATCCCAGTAAAGAGCCACATGAGATTGGTTCGAGACAAATTAAAGAGGCTCCTGGTTGGTTGAGAATTGTTGGTTGGATTCCTAAAATGCTTGATCAACCTCTTGCATCTCGATTGACTAAAAAGCCGACGGTGTGGGTTCTTGAATACAATTGGTATTCTTTTATTGTAGTATAAAAGGGGCTCTGTGTCATCACACATCGTAACTCAAAATTATTCAAACAATAATAGAGAAAGTCGGGTATTGGAAAATGGCGTAGGCACATTGTCGAACTACTTTAAATCCGCGTCTTGTACGATTTGTACGTGCTTTCTTCTCTAATTGTGGTTCCATTGATGTGAGACTTGATCGGATCCATCCCCAACAACCGGTATCAGAGTAAGGTTTGGAGATCAACCTCTAAACATGATTGCCAAAGCAATGAAGATCAATATTGAGAAGTTCAATGGACTGAACTTCATGTTCTTGAAGATGAAAATCGAATATGTTCTATACCAAGAGAATTTCTACCTTATGATCAGAGTGAAGAAGCATAAAACCATGAAGGATGATGATTAAAAGGTTCTAAATCAAAAGTCTTAGGAACGGTAAGGCACAACCTTGCTCCATTGGTGACTTCAAATATCATGAAGGAAAAAACGATGGTAATTATGTTCAAAGTCCTTGAAAAGATGTATGAGAAGCTATCCACATCAAATAAGGTGTGTTTGGTGTGGAATATTTCAATTTAAAGATAAGTGAGCTCTCTGTGGTGGATTCACCTGTCGGGGTCTTTGAAGATCGTGTTTAATGATGAGGTAAAACCACTTCTTATTTCTAGTTTACATGATAGCATGAATGCATTACTTGTTACGATTAGCAACTCCTCAAATTCTGTGAAGTTGAAGTTCGAGTGCTTGCTGGTCTTCTTCTTGGAGAAGAGGCATGCTGGAAGATGTCTAGAGAAGAACACTCATCGGGTTTTTCTACAGAAGAAAGAGGTAGAAAGAGCTACTGCAACATAACATGAAGGGAAGACATTGACATATCACAAAACCTAGTGGCATCACTTGACTTAGATTCGTGGAAGATGTTTAAGAGATCATTGATCCTTGCCCGAGGTAAAAAAGAAGGAACCCTATATATTGCATCAGGCTCATACGACATGATAAATGTTATGTCCTCTACACGTGAAACTAGTACTTGGTATAGACGACTTGGTCACATGAGCAAAAAGGGAATAAAGATTATTAGAAGAATTGACAGTTGGTAGAATTACATACTATTGTTCTAGACTTATACGAAGATTGTATCTTGGAAAGGTAGAAGAAAGCCAGCTTCACAAAAAATGCAAGAATACGAAAGACTGAAAGATTGGAGCTGCTTCATACAAATGTATGGTGGCCTCTCATGTACCATCCCATAGCAGATTTCACTAATTATTTTCTTTCATCGATGATACAACTAGAAAATTATGGATTTATTTTATCTGAAACAAATATGATGTGTTAGAGACCTTAAAGATGCGGAAGGCTTCAATAGAAAATGAGATGGGTCTAAAGTTGAAATGTCTCATGTCAGACAATGGAGGAGAATACTGCAATGAGGAGTTTGAATTATGTTGTGACAAGAGCAAGATCAAGATAATAAAAATGATCCCAAGAAAGTCCATACAGAATGGTGTTGTTGAACGCATGAACATGCCTCTTCTAGAGCATGCGAGAAGCATGAGGATACATGTAGGTCTACCCAAATGATATTGTGCTGATTATATGAACACAACATCATACTTAATCAATCAAGGTCCATTTGTCGCATTAGATGGGGATATTCTGGAGGTCATGGACATGAAATGAGGTAACACTTTCTTGTTTACGTGTCTTTGAATGCACAACATATGTATACAACGAGTAGGAAAATAGAGGAAAACTTGATCCCAAAGAAAGAGAATACATCTTTGTTACCTATATACATATAACTACGGATATATATTGTGGAGTTTGCAGAGTAAGAAGATAGTCAAAAGCATGTTACATTCAATGAGACTTCCTTATACATGGATGAACTTATAAGAGAAAATAAAATCGAATAATCTGATTGTGTAGAGTTTGATGAAACTCCTACAAGAAGAACATCACAACCAAATGATGAGAATGTATAACCATCCCACAAAACAATTTGCAAACTCTAGTGTTACAAAAATTCTTCATAATCAATAAACATATTACAAGTTATTCACCTTCCTTGAATTACTTATTATTGACTGATAATGGTGAGCTTGAATGCTTTGATGAAGTGTTACAAGGTGAGACAAGAAAACAGTAGAAGCTAATCATGGATGATGAGATAGACTCTCTCACAAGCAATAAGACATATGATTTACTCCCATTGTTGAAGGGAAAAAAATCTTTGCACACAAGTTGGTGTACATGGCGAAGGAGGAAGTTGATGGTGCCATTAGATACAAGGTCCGGCTAGTGATAAAGGGCTTTTAGTAGAAAGCATGAGCTGATGTCACGGAGATCTCGATACATGTTGTAAAGGTCACAACCATAAGAGTAGTATTGAGCATTGCTACAATCGAGAATCTACATAGGAGCAAATGAATGACAAGAATGTATTTTTCCATAGAGATCTTGTAGAGGATATATAAATGCAACAACCGTAAGGCTAAGTAACTAATGAAAAAGAAGACATAATATGCATGTTAAGAAAAAGACTTTATAGCTTGAAGCATGCACCAAGACGATGGTAGGAAAATTTTGATGGTTCCATTCCTTAAGTATCACACTGAATATTATTGCTACTTTAAGAAACCCGACATGTTTTACATCATTCTATTTTTGTACGTAGATTACATGCTTGTTGCAAGCTCCAACAAGGAAGAAATAGCAAATGTAAAGGCAATGTTATCCAAAGGTCTGAGATGAAGGATCTAAGTCCTGCAAAAAAATCATTGGAATGTAGATTAAGAGAAACATGATGAAACATAAAGATGAGATTGTCTTAATTATAGTATATCAAGATTGTACTGGAGATGTTTATATAAAAAAAACCTACTTAAACACCTTTAAGGAGCCACTTCAAACTTTCAGAGGAGAAAGAATACGCTACGAAGGAGGATCATGACTACATGTCCAAAGTACCCAACAATTTACTGTTGATAGTTGGATGTACGTAATGGTTTACACAAGACCAGACATCTCCCATGTAGGGGGAGTTATGAGAAGACTCATGACAAATACCCGTAAGGAACATTGAGAGGATGTGAAGTGGATTCCATAATAATGAGAGGTACCTCTAACATGGCATACGGAAACACTGACAGTTTTATTCGAGGTTCACGACTTAAATTTTCCATGATATATCGATAGTAGGGAAATCACTATGATTTTACCCTACGGAGTGGAGCTGCGAGTTGGATTTTTATACTCAAGAAGATAATGACCATCTCGACTAAAGAATACGTGGTGGTAACATAAGCTTGTAAAGGAAATGTCATGACTGAAGGCTATGATGAAAGAATTGAATAAAGAAAGTGAAGATTGCTAGTTATTCAACGACAATCAAAGTGCAATTCATCTTGCAAACAACAATGTCTTTCACTCGATAACCAAGCACATTGATGTGAAATACCACTTCATTCGGCCGCATCTAGAAGATGGAAATTTAAGTTGAAGAATATCATTTACACATTAGAAAAATCATGATGATATGTTCACCAAGTCTGTGACGGTGGGGAAACTGAAAACATGTTCAACTTCTATTGTTCTTTTTGCATAAAGGATAATGAAAAGCTCATATCAAGACTATTGATGATATGCAAGTACAGAAGTTGTTTCTTGTGCCACTATCAACCTTCAAATGAGAGATTGTTGAGAGTTAAAATGTGAATACTAATTGGTTGAGTACTAGTGGGGAGTTATTGGGCTGGATTACTGAGATGTCTGATCCGCCTCTTACATCTTGATTGGCTGAGAGATGTTATGTCGGACTGCTAAAATGCTTAATCGCATGTCCTGTATCTCGATTGGTTAAGACCTGCTGGGCTGGAATACTGAGATGCTCGATCCGCCTTATACATCCTGGTTGGCTGAGAGCTGATGGTGGGGATGGTTGAATATAATTGCTATTCTTTCGTTGCAGTATAAAAGAGACTATGAGATACCATATATAGTATCTCAAAATCATTAAAGAAATAACAGAGAGAGTGGTGTGAGCAAGTGGAGTAGATACATTGCTCAACCACTATAAATCATTGTCTTGTGCGGTTGTGCATGTTTTCTTATTTAATTGAGCTTTTACAAATGTGGTGCTTGATCGACTATATTCCCGACACCACTGCCTTGATCAGAAATTTTTTATTGCATAGTATAATGTGTTGGTACTCCAAGAGCAAAATTACTCAACTCGTCCCTTGTTTTTTTTCAATGTGTTGATTGAGTTACATGTGGGAAAAAAACTCATTGCCAAAGCGTTCTCAGTAATGCAACGGGACCAATAGCACAGCACAAACTGTCCGTGGATAAGATCAAGCCACGCGTAGATAGGAACAGAGGACAGAAACAAAGAGAGAATAGAGCTCTCCACCACACTATCCTCTACCCAACTGCCAACAGAACAGAGGAGGGAAGAGACTCAACATCGGATTGGATTTCCATGCACCAAGCGGCCATGTCGCTCGTCCGCTTGCCCCTCGCCCCCTCCGGGAACAGGGGTCTCCTCCAAGACGACGTCTTTCTCGGCAGGTGGGCGCCTCCCGGTGGAGAAAGGCGCGACCTTTGGACCCGCCGGAGGAGGGTTGCTACGGTAGTGGAGGCTAAGGGCAAGAGGGCGGGGGGTATGATGTCCAGGCAATACCAGAGGCAGCCGCCGCCGCTCCCGAAGCTCGAGGACGACGGCAATCCCAAGTTCGTCATATTCATACGCACCTCCAATGTTGGTCCTCCCTCCCCACCTCGCTGCTTTTTGACGTTCCGAGCTCTTTTTGTTTTGTTGATATTATGTTCTTGCTCCTCTTTTTGGGATCGAGCTGCCAAAGGTGGGATCTTCGCCGCGCATTCTTGATTTAATTTGGACACCGATATAATCACAGTTTAATTTCTTTCGAACTGTTGAGGATAGGGAGGGGAATGAAGTGATTCAAAATGAAAGTTTGATCTCTCGTACTTACAAAGCCTTCCAATCCATCCGTTTTCTTTTTTCTTATTGTGCAGCCAAACACTACAAGCATCAGTCGTGTAACTCGAATACCCCGAGCTCTTACCTATGTGGCATTACTCCTTTGTCGTTACAGATACTTAGCAGATCAAGGGATGTGTGGTATGGGTTTAAGTTCACTAGGAGTAGTATAATAGTACGGTTAACTTTAGGTGAGTTGTGACTTTCTCTACTCTTCTTTCTGGTGCAACACTTAACCTCCTGCAGCTGTAGATTTCAAGGAATACGACAACTTATCTCGTATAGTTAGTTGTACAAATTAAGATTGGCATGCAAATGTGAATGATCACTACTTCAGCAGGCTGTTTTTTTAGAATAATCTTAGGTTAGTTGCTTTGGGAGTAGCAGGATTTAGCTGGGCAAGTTGCCAGGGATCGGGAAAATGAGGAGGCTGAGCTTAGTACCTATTCATAGGAACTGCTTTTCGAAGATGACTGCATTCTTTATGTCTCTGTGCTGGAGTTCTCATTGTGATTATTTTCTTCTTTTACATTTAAAGAAACTCTATGTGCTGACTTGTAAGATCGGTGTTTACGAGAACACGGTTTTTGTGAATGGAACTTTACTGAGTTACTGTTTTTCTCTTAATAAAATAAAGTTACTGTTTCTCATTGTCCATCTTTTCTTTTCTTATGGATTTCTTATGCTGTTTGGCGTTGTCTCAATGTGTCATGCCTTTTTAATATACTAGTTTAAATTTCATTGTTTGAAGCTTGTTTTAAACGAGCAAATTTAATTCTTATGATACATCTGCAGGTTTATCTTTGGTACCCTCTCAGTGTAGTGACTGGTGGCACCACTGCAAAAATTATGGTTGCAGCTAAAGATAATTTCCTAGGAAAATACATTTATAAAGACACAATAGCGAGAAATATTGCAGCAGTCATATATAGAGTAAGTTTTCCCTTCTTTTTCTTTCATCCATTAGTCTTGTAAACATTTTATAAAAATATGTAGTATCTGAAGGCAATCTTGACCCTATAACCTAGAATTCCTCATAGTTTCTGAATCCTAGAGAAGCTCTAGGTTTTCTCCTCCATCATGCCAAATGGGCTAATGATTATCAGATGTTCAGTACGCATGTGACGTGTTTCTCCATCTTCTCTTTGCAAAATAGGTTTTCGAAACTGAAAAATGCATATTATGTTGCACTTTCTATACTTCTTTCAAGACTTTCATGAAATACATTTCTTGTAATGAACCATTGCGAGAATTAACCATAGACATGTGCAGAGAATGGCATTAGTAGAAATGAAAATGTTAAGATGGATATGTGGTCATACACGTAAAGATCGGTTTCGGAATGATGCGATCAAAAGGAAAGTTGGTGTAGCTTCGATAGAAAATAAGATGAGGGAAGACCGCTTAAGATGGTTTAACCATTTGCAAAGAAGGTTGGCTAATGCACCGGTTAGAAGATATGATTTTTTGGATGTCGAGTTGGCTAAGAGAGTGCGAGGAAGGCCTTAGAAGTATTGGAATGAGACTATCCGAAGGGATCTTAATTTTTAAAATCTAAAACTGAGAATAACCCAAGATGAATTTGAATGAAGGCAAAAAGTCCATGTAGTTGACCCTACTTAATATGGGAAAAGGCTTCTTTGTTGTTGTTGTTGTGAATCATTGTGAGGAAACTAGCTTTAGCAGCTCATTGATTTTGGACCTAATGACAATACCTTAAATATTTAAGACCAAGTTAAGTAGTATACCTCCATAGTTATTGCAACACCCCTAAGTTCTAGGGCTGGGATTTGCGTGTGCTTGTTGTTTTTTTTGTGGACCCGTGTATGTTGGAGAAAAATAAGCGAGATGTTTATTCCTGTAAACCTAGGCTCTCTTATATAGGAGAGAGACCTATGAGTAAATTACATAAAATAGACATAAATAAATAAAATGACTGAAAATACACATAGGAATGTAGAAATATCACAACATTTCCCCTCAAGATGGAGCATAGATGTCAATCATGCTCAGCTTGGACGAGCACTTCTGAAATGGCCCCCTGAGTAATGCCTTGGTAAAGATATATGCGGTTTGCTCTCCTGAACTAACGTGAGAGGTAGAAATCAGACCTTTCTAGATCATATCTCTAGTGTAATGGTAGTCTACCTCAATATGTTTCGTTCTCTCATGGAATATGGGGTTGTTAGCAATGAAAAGAGCAGCATGATTGTCACATCGGAGGTGCATGGGAAGAGGCACCTCTATAGTCAGATCAGTAAGAACAGATCTGACCCACATCATCTCTGTGCTAGCCTGCGCCATAGCCCTGTATTCTGACTCAGCACTCGATCTGACAACTGCAGTCTGCTTCTTGCTCTTCCATGAAACCAGGGAATTCCCTATAAACACAGCAAAGCCTGAGGTAGACTTTTTATCCTGTGGACATCCATTATAATCTGCATCTGCACATGCTGTAACTGAGAGAGATGTGCCCTTGTTGAAAAGAAGTCATGTACCAGGTGAAGTCTTCAGGTATCTCAGAATCATATGGACTACATCCATATGTGTCTGTCTGGGTTGCTATATAAACTGACTTACTTTGCTCACAACAAAAGATATATCAGGTCTGGTGATGGTCACATATAATACCTTGCCAACAAGCTCCCTGTGTTTCCTCTTGTCGACCTCCTCAGTGTCATATCATCATATAGCTTCATGCTCGGATCAATAGGAGTGGTGGCAGGTCTACAATCTGGCATGCATGTCTCTGAAAGAAGATATGCAACATACTTTCTCTGGGTCATCACAAGGCCTCTCTGGTTCTTGGCAAACTCCAGTCCAAGGAAGTAACGTAGATGTCCAAGATCCTTGGTCACAAACTGCTGACCTAGGTAGTCCTTAGCACCCTGAATACCATGCTTGTCATCCCCTGTATCAATAATGTCATCAACAAACACAGGAATGCCAATAGTACCTTTCTGGGTCTTCTGCACCAACAAGGAATGATCGGTAGTCGATCGCACAAAACCCTGTTGCTCTATCAAGTCCGAGAACTTCTAGAACCATGCTCTTGGACTCTGCTTAAGGCCATAAATAACCTTGTGTATCCTGCGAACCTTCTGAGACTCCACCACAGCAGCAAACCCTGGTGGTTGTTGCATGTATACCTCCTCCTGTAGATCATCGTAAAGGAATGCATTATTCATATCAAGCTGATAGAGTGACTAATATCGTGTCACCTCAACTGAAAGAAGAATACGCAGAGTAGAATGCCTGGCTACTTAAGAGAAAGTATCCTAATAGTCCACCCTATATGTCTGGGTGAACTCACGTGCCACAAGTCTTGCCTTATAGTGATCCACACTGCCATCTGCGTGATGTTTCACAGTGAACACCCATTTGCATCCCACAAGGGATGCGTCAACTGGAGCGGAAACAAGACTCCACGTACCCCGTGACTGTAGTGCGTCAATCTCCTCCATAGCCAAGCGCCATCGACTATCCTTCAAAGCCTCCTCATAATTCCGTGGTATTTCCACGACAGATAGGGCTACTGCAAACCGTTGAAAATTCCTCGTTAAACGATGAAAAGAGACATGAGAAATAAGGGGTAGGAAGCACAAGATCGCTTCTACTTTCGAACTGTAATAGGAATATCCAAGTCAGAGGGAACGTCCTCCATCTTTGTGCTATGTTCCTGCAATGATCCCTGCACAGATATATCTCCAGACCCATCGTTAGACGCTATGTTATCAAAACAAACATGGGGCTCCGTGGATGATGGGTGATGTCCATGGGCAGAAGCAGCTCGACGAGTGTAAAGCAGTCCGACGAGTGTAGAATTTAGGTAAAGAGGGAACAAGTGGAGCATGTGATTGGGTAGTAGGCGGGGGTGGAGGAGGAGGTGGTGGTGGAAGTGGAGGAGGTGGAGGTGGTATATCAGATACTGGAGGAGGTTGCATGTAGACTTACATCATCTGAGTCCGATGAAGGCAACCTATCACTTGTAGGAAAGAAGTACATGACAGACTCAAAAAATATGACATCAGCACCGATATAATATTTTCTGCGCAATGGGTCATAACACCGATATCCCTTCTGAGTCCTGGAGTACCCAACAAGCACACATTTGACAGCTCGAGGAGCGAGCTTGTCAAGACCAGGAGTTAACTGGTGAACGAAAGCAACAGAACCGAACGCACGAGGAGTGAGTGAGAATAACTCATTATTAGGGAAAGCTATGGAGAAAGGAATTTTCTCACCCAAGATAGACGATGGCATACGATTCACCAAATAACATGCTCTGAGAACTGCATCACCCCAAAACGAATGTGGTGTACAACCTTGAATGAGAAGAGTCCGAGTAACATCAAGAAGATACCATGCTTTCTCTCAGCAACACCATTTTGCTGAGAGGTGTAAGGACATGATGCTTGATGAATAATCCCTTTAGATGAAAGAAAATGAGATAGATCACGAGTACAAAATTCCAAAGCATTGCCAGTTCACACAAATTTCACAGAGGTAGAGAAAACATTCCACACTTCAATAATAAAGGTTTTGATCACATCCCCTGCTTCAGATTTATTTTTCAAAAGAAATATCCATAATAATCGTGAAAAATCGTCTACAGCAACAAGATAAAATCTGTCCCTGATGATCAGACACACGACTCGGACCCCAAATGTCAACATGAAATAACTCAAAAAGGGAACTACTGCTCCAACTCTGACGACTAGGAAAGGCAGACCGATGATGCTTTCTCAATGGACAAGCTTTGCACTGAAAGGAAGAACTAGGTGAAATCTGCGACAGCATATGACACGTCTTCTGAAGAGGGAGATGACCAAACTGAAGGTGCCAAGTAAACGGAGAAACTGATCTCGACGAATGAGAAGAATTACCTGCATAGGGAGTCCGAACCAGACGATAAAGTCCACCTTGCTCACGGCTACACCCAATTACTTTGCCCGTAAGAATGTCCTGAAAAACAAGAGACAATGGGACAAAACTAGTTCGACAGTGCAAACCCTTTGTAATCTGACTAATAGAAAGCAAATTCATAGAGAAATCCGGAGCATGTAGCACATACTGCAGACGCATCGAAGGCGTCAACATGATCTTCCCCTGTCCTGTGATCGGAGAATGAGCCCCATCAGCTATCACAATTTGTCTCCCTGGCGGAACTTGTTTATATGACGTAAGATGATGTCTGTCTCCACATAGATGATGTGTGGCACCGGAGTCCATAATCCACTATGTAATGTCAAATCCGTGACATGATGTAAAAGCATAAGTACCTGAGGTGCTAGCTGTAACAGAGGTACTGACAGAAGCTGAGGCTGCTACATCTGAATGATCTCCTTAAGATGGTGAAGCGGAAGGAGGTATAATATCCCTCAGTCTGGCCACGAGATGATCAAACCTCTGATCTAAAGTAGAAGCAACATGAGACTCAATTTGCTCTGCAACGCGTGTTGATGCCGAGAACCCATGCTTGGAATAGCATGTCTCCTCGGTATGACCTGGGCGATGACAGAAAGTACAGGGCTGATGCGTGCGACCTCCTCTACCACGAGGTCCGCATCCACAGAAGGAAGAATGACCTCCTCTTCCTCAAGAAGCAGCCATGGCCGAGGAAGTCTGACTAGAGGCTGTGCAAGGAATAGTAATCCTGCTGAGCCTGCGGAACACTTCCTCCATGGGGGGGATGGTGGCATCTGCTAGAATCTGGGAACGAGCAATATTATATTCAGGGTCAAGAGATGCTAGGAATCTCCTAACCATGGTAGCATTCTTATATGTCTTCTGCTGCTCTGGAGTTGCCGTTAGAGGCATGAAACTGCGGAGCTTCTCAAACATCCTACGCAAGGATGTATACAATGAATACAGAGGGCACCCATTCTGCTTGATAGTGAATATATCATGCTGAAGTTGGAGGATCTTTGTATTGTTCCTCGCTTGAGAATATGTTGCTACGAGGATATCCCACATCGCCTTAGCAGTAGGCTGATGTAATACATCATTGGCGATCTCAATCGTCAATGTACCAGAGAACTTAACTTTGGCATAAGCATCGTCCGCCTCCTACGAGGCATTTTTCCCGGTCTTCTCCACCGCCTCTTCCTCGGTAAAAATATGTTTCTTACCATTTGGCTTCATCATGCTCATAAACTGCATAGCCCTGAGCTCGTAATTTGTCCCGTCCATTTTGACAATAGGCGCTGGACTTCGGAATGCGCATGTGGCGGGTACATCGACTTTGTTTTCAAACATCCTGCCGGATGTATAAGACTAGGGTTTTGTAGATCAAAGAATCAATGCCTACACAAATATATGTGGATTTGAATGCACATGTAGACTTATGCCCTCAAATCTATTGACGAAGCGGAGACCCCGACGCTGGAGCATGCAGACGAAGCACATGGACAGAGTCCGCGTGCAAAGGGACGATGCACGGGCACTACGCGAGGCGGACTGCGCCCACAGTTTGGTCTGCGTGCAGGCGGCGGAGCACGCTCAGGGGCGAGGAGGCGACGCTGCACACGGAGGTGTTGCTGCGATGCACGATGGGGTGCCGCGCGCGCGAGGGATGGAGCGCAACGACGAGGGGGCGACACTCTAAGACTGGGAGAGCGGCGCGCGGAGGAGGGGGGGGTAGGGTTATGGTTTCGGATATGAGAGCTCCAGTCTAGGACCGCCGCTCTGATACTATGTTGGAGAAAAATAAGCGAGATGTTTGTTCCTGTAACCCTAGGCTCTCTTATATAGGGGAGAGACCTATGGGTAAATCACATAAGATAGACATAAAGAAATAAAATGACTGAAAAGACACGTAGGAAAGTAGAAACATCTCAACAGTGTAGTTTGATTACACCATCAACATGTTTTAGAGATCTTCACTTAGTTGATGGATTCATACCACATCAACAAGTCTTAGACGACTTCACTTAGTTGGTGGATTTGTCTGAGTACCTTGAACTTTGCTCTGGAGGTAGGTGAAGTCAATAATGGAGTGGTGGATTTTGAAGGAGGATAATAAGCATATATGTATGCACTAGAGCTGCTGGAGGCTTGGATCAATATGTTAGCTTCTACAACATTGGTGATTTGTTGGAGTATGTAATAGAGGGGTAATTAGAACCCTCTTGGATCCATTTACCACCCACTCATATTTAGTCTCACATCTACTATCTATGGGACTCTGGTATGTCTATAGGACTATATAATGAGTCCTACACCCCCTGTACTCATTGAGAAATTCAATACATAATATCCAACCTTTGAGGCCTTCTCCCATGGTTTCATCCCCCTCCTTAGGGAGTAGGGTTCCACATAAAACAAGATGTTTATGTTTGTATTTCTGATTATTTGCTTCAGCTTATTTATATTTCAACATGGTATCAGAGCAATCGATCCTAGGATTCTATTGTGAAGATTTTATTATCAGAACAAGTCGACTATGTGTTTCGATTCATATTTCATGTTCATGTTCAATTATTCGTTCAAGTTCAAGCTCTAGGGTTTCTGATGAAATCCTAGTTCAAGCTGCCACGCGATATTTCATTCAATTCAACCCTTTTTCACCGATTCACATGCAAGGCGGAGATGGGTTCAACCTTATGAACTACCTTCAGGAGGCCCCCTCATCGCAACTCTAATGCTCCAAGAAACCATAGGTATCGATTTTTCAGGCAGCAATTCTAATGCAAGAAGAAGAAGAGGAAATAACTGTAGTTTTAAAGGAAGAAGGGGGTCTTCTCCAGGCATCGACTCCTCCTAGATATGATCGAAAGCGACTGACAGTTAATCTCTAGCCCCTTATTGCATGGGGCCACGCCCTTCAAGCCCCCGTCAGGAGCCTCATCTATGATTTGAAGGAAAAGGAGGCAACCCTCCATCGCCAACAGATCATGTCACGACCACAATTCCGGGCAAGGAAGGTTATATCGATATTAATATCGTATCGATCCGCCCGGAAATGGATATATTGAGATATATCGCTGAGATATAGACAATATCAGTGGGAATGCCAGAAATAGCTCAAAAATGGTATTTTAACATGTTTTTCAGAAATTAAGATCATCCAAGATATTAAAACAACAAGTAACCTACAAATACACATTTATATCACTCATATCGATCATTTATACCCCATATATCACACATACCGGTCATTCGAACATATCGATGTTAGTGTTGATTCTTGACTTATAGATATTGGAAATGGATTTCATTCAAGTTTTTATAATATTAAATAGCTTACAAATATACACTTAGATAACACATATAGTTCATCTATGATCCTTATATTGCACATATCGGTCATATCGAACATATCGTTGGTACTGTTAATTGATGACCTATAGATATTGGAAATGGAGATCGTCCAAGTTCTTAGAACACTAAATAACTTACAAATATACTCTTAGATCACACATATCGATCTTCTATGATCCTTATATTGCATATATCGGCCATATCGAACATATCGTTGTTATTGTTGATTGCTAACTTATGGATATTGGAAATCTAGTCCATCCAAGTTCTTATAACACTAAATAACTTACAAATATGCACTTATATCACACATATCGATCGTTTATGACCTTATTTTGCACATATCTATCATATCGAGTATATCATTATTAATATTGATTGTTGACTTATAGATATTGGAAATTGAGTTCATCCAAGACTTATATTGCACCACATATTATGCATAAACAAAATGTTTGGGCTATTTTTGAAACCAAATAAATAAAGAGCATAATAATATTTTTTAAAAAGCGATATAATTCATAATAATATTTTCTAAAGGGAAAGAAGATGAATTAAAATCGATTGGACACCTCCAAGTTGAATAACCATTGTATGCAACCCCTGTCACACCATATCCTACCAGACTAGGAGTAGCAAAACAAGTAGTAAAATCAAGCTTACAAAGAAATTATTCATCAATATATAGATATCGGTGAAATTTCGATGATATCGATCGATATCTGGGAATTTTTGTTCTGAATTCAATCATTTTTGACCGATATGGCCGATATATCGCCGACATATCGGTCATATATCGTCGATATTATGATAAACAGATATGCACCCTGATATCGATATTCCTTGGCTCTCGATACTGATATGTTGACGATATATCGTGATATGGCCTTCCTTGATTTGGGGTCATTGGATCCTCCCATATACGGATCTGGTCACTCAACAATAATTTATTCAGCAATCACAACTAACATTCATAAATAGATTGCAATTAAAAATACTAAGAAGGAAGTATTTAACACTTTTCCATTCACAAAATAAAGTTTACATGGTATATTATCCCACTATAACCATTTACATGCACATCAGCTGGAAAGGAAATACACAAAAAGATTACCAACTACCTTATAGAATAATGCTACTGTAGTTGGATGGATGACTATTGTCCCTGTGATGACTCTCAGATGCCTGTTGGGTTTACATAAAACATAGGAAAGAAATGAGCCAGTGTTTAATAACGAAGAAAAGAAACATAGACCAAGCATGCTATTTGAAAGATTCAACAAGCCAAATTATACAATTGTTCCTTTATTCCATTTATATTTTAGTTCTCATCCATTCTAATCCACATCAGGGATTGGTCCCCTCCTCTCCACGTACCCCGAAACTGTGCACTCTGAGATTGGAGATTATGTTGATCTGGTGAGCTTATGCCGCAGCACGTCGCCTCAACCAATCCTCCAATACTACCCTGGTAATTTCCTTTTTGTTTTATTATCCAGGGTTCCAAACCCTCAGCCTGACAAATAGGGAAGTACACTATACTCGAGGACTCGGTAGCTTAAAACCACAGGCTAACCTTTAGTCACATAAACTAGCGGCTTTAAATGCATGTTATCTAGGTCCATCCACTATCAAACCACCCGTGCCTCCACATGACACGACCACATCTTCGGTCAGTCAACCCGCCTAATGACAGATGAGTATCGCGCCTTGCAAATAATTTATTTCGCACACTCAACATATTTGGGCATCTATGTACCACGTAGGTTTGGCCTGCCAATACAAATATTCTTCTAGCAAACCTACATATTGCATGATCAACCGGTAATATATAATCTAAGTCATCCTTATCGTAAAAGATAGAGTAAAACCTAAAACCAGATCTCATTTATGCTATATCAATTTCCAGCTACTATCAGTATAATATTACACAATTATCACAACAACAAGGATGGCTCATTTCACCAATTCTACGCAACGCTTCGCTAACGCTTCTTCCCCGCCTCCCTCTTCTCCTCTCGACCTCTCGACCCTAGACCTTGGGGTAGTGGTGGTGGATGGTCTAATGCACCCAAGTAACACATCATATGGAACACTAGTTCTTTTTCATAATAAGAACGATGGGAGTCTGTGGATGTGCACGAACAATTATGCACTTTACAAGGTGAGTGCAGAACAAGTGCCTAGTCTTTGGTGTGGACTTATTTGATCCCCTTAAATGTCAACGTACTTCTCAAAGATTAATTTCATAACTGGGTATTGTGAGGCCTGCAACATTAAAGAGACTTCTTTAAAGATATTATCTGTTATCTCTGTGGTTTATTTGAGTTCGTTGTTATATTATTTAGGCTTACTAATACTTAATCTACATTATATATGTTGATGAATTTTTTTTCATGATTATAGCGACTCTTTTACTAGTTGTTTACTTAGATGGCATTGAGGTGTATAACAAAACGATAACAATGTGTAGTGTATGAAGTTGATGCTTGAGAAGCTAAGGCAGAATTGGTTGTACTTGAAAGCGGAGAATGATGCTTTTAGTTAAAAGAAAGATCGTATCTTTTCTCATACATATTATGGGCGATGGTTTCATATAGCTAAACTGTTGACGCATATAGAGTACCTGTACCTCTTCGCTGTTTTATTTTTTAGTTGTCTTCTTTATGTAATTTACCCATAGGCTACTCTCCTATATAAGAGAGCCTAGGGCTGATGGAATAGAATAAGCCATTCATTTTTCCCAACATGGTATCAGAGCGACGGTCCTAGACCGGAGTTCTCGAAACCCTAACCCTAACCCACCCCACCCGCCGGCCTCTCCCTCTTCTTCTCTCTCTCGATCGGCGCCGCCTCCACGCCGCCGCTCCTCCTGCGTGCGTAGCTGCTTCAGCGCCTTCTCCTGCGCGTGTCGCTGCTCGCGCGCCTTCTCCAGCGCGCCACGCTCTACTGCTGCGCATCTTCCTGAGCGTGTAGCACGCCTGCGCGCACGACTGTGCGCATCTGCTTGCGCGTGCGCCACGTTCTCTTGCGCGCGTAGCACGCCTGCGCGTGTAGCACACCTGCACGCATCACACAGCGCGCGTAGCGTGGCGTGTGCGGGTGCGCGTCTTGCAGCACCAGTGCGCACATAGCGCATGTGCGCATAGCGATCCTGTGCGCAGTCACCTGCGCGTGACCGTGGGCTCCTGTGCGTGATCACCTGTGCATCCAGCGTGCGCACCTGTGCATCTTGCGTACGCGTGACTCCTGCGTGCGCACTTGTGCCTGTGCGTGACTCCTTCGTGCGTGTAGGGCTTAACACGAAGATCTTCATGGGGATAGTTGCTTGAAGTCTACACATGCAACTGCCCCCATCTATGGTATTGTAGACAAGACACATTGTTTGTCAATCGTTCCAGTCTTCATTTTTCAATATGTCGGAGAGCAAGGCAGATATCCCATCTATTGGCGCATTCCGTGGTCCAGCGTCTATTGTCAAGATGGACGGTACCAACTATGAACTGTGGGCAATGCAGTTCATGAGCATGATGAAGTCTACGGGTAAGAAGCACATTCTTACCGAACCAGAGCCTGCTGAGAAGACTGGAACCTATGCCTCCTGGGAGGCTGATGACGCATACGCCAAAGTCTGGCTATCTGGCACGTTGGCAATTGAGATTGCCAATGATATCCTCCATCAACCCACAACGAAGGATATGTGGGACATTCTGGCGGCCACATATTCCCAGGCGAAGAACGAAACAAAGATTCTGCAACTCCAGCATGATATCTTCACCATCAAGCAGAATGGTCGCCCCCCTACATTCTCTCTATACATCACTGAGAGGGATGTTTGAGAAGCTATATAGCTTCATGCCCTTGACAGCCATGCCAGAGCAGCAGAAGACATACAGGAACGCTACTATGGTGGGCGTGTTCCTAGATGCACTTGATCCTGAATACGAGGCAGCACGATCACAGATTTTGGCCGACTCTACAATTCCGCCAATGGAGGAAGCCTTCCATAGACTGAGTCGGATTACAGTTCCCTCAACTGCTGCAAGTCAGAATTCTTCAGCCATGGCAGCAACCAGAGGTCGCGGTTTTCATCACCAGGGCCGTGGACGTGGACCCCGTGGGAGGGGTGGCCGCACTAGGCCAACATGCACCTACTATCACCATGTTGGACACAATGAAGATACATGCTATTCAAAGCACGGATTTCCTGCATCCGCACGAGCTACTGAGCAGATAGAGCCCCCATCTGCTGCTACCTTGGATCAACAGTTCGATAATTTAGTTGCCCATCTGAGGGGCATTATCCCACCATCTGGTCCAGCACCGACTACAGAGAGTCATTCTGATGCCGCTGCCTCTGCCTCTGCATCTACCAGTGCTTCAGGTAGTATACTTGCACTCCATAGTAGTAGATCTGATACATTGCCATAGATCATGGACTCGGGCGCGACACATCACCTATGTGGCGACCAGAGCCTACTTACAGGATACACTCAGATCCCTCCAGGACGGACAGTAGTGATTGCCAATGGCACACATTCCCCCATCACTGGTCAGGGGGAGATTAGACTGACATCTTCTATGCAGCTCAAGAATGTGCTACATGCACCTGATTTTTCAATGAATTTGTTGTCAATTAGTCAGATTACGAAGGACCTCCATTGTCGGGCAATTTTTGATCCATCTTCTTTGATTTTTCAGGACATCCGTACGGGCAACGTGATTGGTCGTGGCTATGAGCAAGGAGGCCTTTACCGTCTGAATCAGACCCCATTTGCCGGAACCACATCCTCTCCTGCTGGACAAGTATCTCCTCTACTGTGGCATCTGCATTTTGGTCATTTACCGCTTCAAAAGTTACGTCGAGTTCTACCCTATGGTCTCTCTCACACACCTATCCAGTGTGAGGCATGTCAGATGGGAAAGCATCACAGGTCGTCCTTTCCCAGTAGTCCAGGTCGGAGTAGTAACTCCAAGTTTGAGTTGTTTCATGTCGATGTCTGGGGTCCGAGTCGTGTTCCCGGTCATCAGGGACACAGGTTCTATATTGTATTTGTGGATGATTTCTCTAGAGTGTCATTGGTGTTTCTGATGAAAAATAAATCTGAAGCAGGAAATATTATTATCCACTTTCTTAATGAAATTCAAAATGTTTTCTCTACATCTGTCAAGCTTGTGAGAAGTGATAATACTTTAGAGTTGTGCACCAACATTCTGGCCAATTACTACTCCTCAAAAGGGATTATTCACCAAACATCTTGTGCTCATACATCTCAACAGAATGGGATTGTTGAAAGAAAACACCGTCACCTTCTTGATGTCACAAGATCACTCCTTATTCAGAGTCATGTTCCCTACTCCTACTGGGGTGATGCAGTTCTTACTGCATGTTACCTAATCAACCGTATGCCTTCGTCTGTCTTGAATGAACAGATTCCTTTTTCACTCATTTATCCTGACAAGGATTTGTTCACTCTTACTCCTCGTGTGTTTGGGTCAGCCGCATTCGTCCATCAGTTGTCGCCTGGTACTGACAAGCTTTCTCCTAGGGCTGTCAAGTGCGTCTTCGTTGGGTACTCCAGAACTCAAAAGGGGTACAAGTGTTTTGATCCTGTGCGTCGACGGTATATGATCAGTGCAGATGTTACATTTTTTGAATCTGTTATGTATTTTTCAGCATCAGGAGACAAGCAACTACCATCTATACCTCCTGATGCCATCTACATGACACCACCACCTCAGATACCGACACCAACGCCACCACCACCACCGCCACCACCACCACCGCCACCACCACCACCACTGCTACCGCTTGTCTCACCACTACCATTCCATTAAACCCGCAGGCCTCCTCTAGCTCATGGTCCTGACCCGTCAACTAGCTCGCCTATGGTATGTAATGAAAATATTAATGATGATGGATCTGACGACATTTCTCAGCAGGATGTATTGCAGGAGCCTGATGAGAATACAGATGATTTGGATGTTCCAATTGCTCTAAGGAAGCCGAAGAGAAGCTGTGCCAAATATCCATTATCAGCAGCCGTGTCTTTTGAGAGGCTATCTGGAGACTTCAGGACGTTTGCGTTGGCACTTTCAGCTACAGACATTCCACGGAATCATCATGATGCTTTGCAGGATGCTAGATGGCGGCTAGCAATGGAAGAAGAAATGGCGGCACTTCAGTCCAGAGGAACTTGGAGCTTGGTTCCTATACCTCCAGATGTCAGCCCGGTGAGCTGCAAATGGGTGTTTACAGTGAAGCACAATGCAGATGGCTCCATTGACAGGTACAAGGCACGCCTTGTTGCACGTGGCTTCACACAGACATACGGGGTAGATTACCTTGACACATTCTCGCCTGTGGCGCGTCATTCCACTCTGCGGATCCTGTTATCAGTTGCAGTTGCTAGAGACTGACCGCTTTATCAGCTGGACGTGAAGAATGCATTCCTGTATGGCGACTTGCAGGAGGAAGTCTATATGCAACAGCCACCTGGTTTTGCTGTTGAGGGGGAGTGTTCCAAGGTATGCAGGTTACATAAGGCCATCTATGGCCTTAAGCAGAGCTCCAGAGCGTGGTTTCAGAAGCTTTCAGATCTTTTTGAGAAGTAAGGATATAAACGCTCCAATGCTGATCATTCCTTGTTTGTACAGAAGACGGCTAGAGGTATCATTGTAATCATGGTTTATGTTGATGATATCTTGATTACAGGAGATGATGAGCAGGGCATTAAGCAGGCAAAAGAAAGGCTGGGGACCGAGTTTGTCACCAAGGACTTGGGAGTCCTTAGATATTTTCTGGGGCTGGAGTTTGCTAGAAATCCATATGGATTAGTAATGTCGCAGAGAAAATATGTTATAGATCTATTGAGTGAGACAGGTATGCTAGGGTGTCGACCTGCTACGACACCAATGGATCCCAGCATGAAACTCTATGATGATGACACATAAGAGGTGGACAAGAGAAGGTACAGAGAACTGGTAGGCAAACTACTGTATGTCACGATCACTAGACCTGATATATCATTTGCAATGAGTCGTGTGAGCCAGTTCATGGAGCAACCACGTCAGGTCCATATGGATGCAATACACATGATTCTGAGATATCTAAAATCATCTCCAGGTGCAGGCTTGCTATTTAAGAAGGGAAAGGAGATCTCTATCACAGCATGTGCTGATGCAGACTATGCAAGATGCCCCAAGGACAGGAAGTCCACCTCAGGATTTGCAGTCTATGTTGGAGATGCCCTAGTCTCGTGGAGGAGCAAGAAACAGACAGTGGTAGCTAGATCCAGTGCTGAATCCGAATACAGGGCTATGGCCCAGGCTAGCACAGAAATGATGTGGGTGAAATCTTTACTTACAGATCTATGTCTTGATATACCCCTTCCTATGATGTTGGGATGTGACAATCAGGCCGCCTTGTTCATTGCAAACAACCCAACCTTTCATGAGAGGACCAAACATATTGAGGTTGACTGTCACTACATACGTGACATGATTCAGAAGGGGTTCATTGCTACATCTCACGTCACATCAGAGAATCAAACTGCTGACATTTTCACCAAGGCATTACTCCGAGGTCCATTCTAGAAGTGTGCGTCCAAGCTGAGCATGATTCATATCTATGCTCCATCTTGAGGGGGAGTGTTGACGCATATAGAGTACCTGTAGCTCTTCGCTGTTTTATTTTTTAATTGTCTTCTTTATGTAATTTACCCATAGGCTACTCTCCTATATAAGAGAGCCTAGGGCTGATGGAATAGAATAAGCCATTCATTTTTCCCAACATAAACCTTAAGAAGATAGAAGTCATTGAGGTACTTCATGCATAAGAAGGAGATGGAAATACCAATACCTTCAATGAGGATGTGATACCATTAATTCCTTCCAGAGTTCATGTGCAGACAAACAACGTGGCGATTAGTTGCTTTGTCACACTAAAATAACTTACTCCTATGCAAAGGTGATGACAAGACATCCTTATTGACTTTGTCTTTAAGCTCCGATGTAAGCTTAGACAGACTAACTAGGTGGCAGATGCATGTACAAAGAAGGACGATCCAAAGGAGACAATAATCACAATAATTGCCACGATTATATACATGTCAGGAGATATGTTGAAGTGTATACGAGATGTTATGATCATTTCATGCTTAGTGCAACTCATAATTGTATGGGTAGGGGGAATGGAGTCATCCTTTATGCTAAGGCAATGTGGCAATGTGTTCCGTTGAGTGTTGTCTTAATGAAGATGCCACTAAAGGAAAACACACGTCAAATTGGCAGATGGATATCCATAGGTGGAGTATATGCTCGAGAAAAGGGTATATATCTTTTAGAGTGCAGGATAGGAACGAGTTGTGGGAGAACGCAAATGCAAGCATTGTGGCAAATTAGCAAACTAGAGCAAGGAGACACATGTCTGCCTAGTTATAGGATACACGAGGACAATGCCGAGGTGTACTCTTCTCTACAAGCTACTTCTAGCCGAAGAAGGAAGAAGACATGAAAGTCTATTGTGCACTTGCCTATTGTGCCAACACAAGACATGGCAGAAGAAGATAGAAGTTAGCTGGACCCCATGCTATTTCCTCTCATTCATGGACAATGTCCCCATGGACTTCATCATTGGTTCCTACAAGTAGATGGAAATCGAGAACAATGCAGTGATGGCAGTGGCCTATTGCTTCTCCAAGTATGCAATCTTCATATTAGCACTCCGGGAGTGCACAATAGAGACTACTGCGAAGCTTCTAATGTAGAATGTAGTAAGGCATTTGGACATATTGATAGGCATCGTGAGTGGCCACGATGCACGATTCCTAGGTCGATTTTGGATGACCCCATCTGAGATGTTAGGAAATTATCTCAAATTTACCTCCACCAACTGTCTATAGTTGGATTACATGCAGAGTGGATCATTATGCTGCTAAGGAGTGCATGAGGCACCATGTGACAACCAATCGACACGATTAAATGAGCTTGTTGAATGGTCGTCCAGAGGGGGGCTTCTTTCAACCACAATGTGAGGCTGCCCCTTAGCACCATTGCTCTTTGTGCTGGTGGTTGATGCTCTGGCAATCATGATGAAGCATGCAACAGAGGGTGGGTTATACATGGGTTATCGTAAAGATGGCATATATATACGCATTCTCTAATATGTTGATGATACGGCGATCTTCATTTACGGGGATTTGGCTCATGTTCATAGGGCCTCACACATCATTGAAATCTCCGATGATATATCTGGTCGGTGAATTGGTAGAAGTTGAGGGCTCCACAAGTGGTAGGGATCACTTCACTTGGAGTTATGGGAAGTACTCGGTGAAAAGGGCATATCTTTTCTTCACACGAAATCATAACCTGAATTTGGATAACCAATTGCTTGACTTCAAGATAATTTGGAGTTGCAAAATTCAACAGAAGATTGAATTTTTCATGTGGCTTGTGAGGCATGGCCGGCTACTTACAAAGACATGTCGGGACAACATTCTTCATACTGGAGATCGCACATGTACCAAATGCAATGAGGAAGACGAGGATTTGGATCACATTTTCAAATGCAGAACTTCATCACTACATGGGAGGGTGTAGGCATTACTTGGCTAAAGACATATGATAGTACCTCCTTTTGGAACTCCATCCGAGCTTCATGTGACAACTCATAGGAGGACGCCTCCCCTTCTTTCACCATGCTCTAGGCTATCCAATATGCTAGAAACGAGAAGATCTTTCGAGGTCAGAGGTTTTATGCTGAAAATGTTATTGGTCATTACAGATGCCTTTTGTCAGCCGATCTCTTTTGTAATTACATGATTTCTCTAATATTTTAATGAAAATCTCGTGGTGAGTCCCAACGCAGGATCTCACCCCCTTTTCATTTAAAAAAATGACATAATTAAATGAGCTTGCTGGATATTGCTTAATCCTGCTACAATATGAAGCTTTCGCATCGAAGAGACATGTTATGTGGGAGGAAGCATAAAATGCATTTGGCACATGCTCAATGTCGAGTAAAGAAAACAATTGTCAAGAACTAAGGTTAAGTTGAGTTTCAAATTAGGGATAAGATGCTATTAAAGATTATGCCCATATATGGAAGAAAATTCACAGGAAGATGACACGAAAAAGTCACATCCCTCATTATGGTGAGCCTATTAAGGTAGTATGCCATGTTGAATCACTCTCTTACGAACTGCATCTTCACGAACAACTAAAGCTACATCCCATGTTCCATATCTGTTTTCCAAAATTAATACCTTACAAATGAGGAATATAGTAACGAGAGGATGTCGACACATGCTCCTATAACCATTTGGATTCATTTTGAGGTAATGACAAGATTTATGACAAATTTGTGGAGGGCTAGTGTAAGAAGAGCTGGATGATCTTCTTGTTATTTGGAAGGATCTCCGGGAGAAAGTTGCAAGCTAGAAACTGGACAATACCTTGTGAAGTTTGAGGACCTCATTGAGGCTTTCCTTGAGACACACAATCACTATCGAGAATGCCCGATAGATCAGGTGGGGGAGGGATGTGGCACCCCTAAGCCTCATGGTTGGGAGTTGCATATGCACATGAGGTTCTGTATATGGTCATATAGTTCGATGGCGTCATCAAATCTTGGAGTACTTCACTTAGTTGATGGGTTTGGCCACATATGGGTACTGCATTCATGAATAGATGTCATGGGTCCTTTAGTTTAAGACCATGTGTAGGATAGCACTTGGTAAAGCATTGACAGAGCTACATTCATATGCGTAGGAACGTAAGACTTGCGGATGACTAGAGGTAGATGACTTGACATCACTATGCATTATTTGGGAGACGAAAGGGTCCAAGGGAGTCAAAGAGACAAGGAACACAAAGGGTTGCCATGACACACGGAGAGTTTTTGTGGAACACAAAGATTTCGTTTATAACGAGTCATTAATGGTGTAAATATAATAATAGCCTAATGGTGTAAATATAATAATAGCCATTATGCTTTTGTTACTTGGTATATCCAAACTCATACCCTACTTAATTATGGGAAAAGGCTTTGTTGGTGTTGTTGTATCAAAACTCATGTATATGAGGTGGGTGTGGGTTCATCTTCCACATCAGCTCCTAAGTGAGTCTCTTGTTAATAGAAGGAAAAGCTTTATGCATGTTCTTGTCAGCCCATGTTTGCTTGTGCTTGTGTGCTTGACTAGTGTGATTTTGGACGTGTCAGTATACATTCCTGATGCAATATTAGACTACTGGACGCCACATTAGGTGGCTCTAAATTAGTTTGGGTTCTTTGCCTTGTTATATACCATAATAAACTTTCCATGTGTTCCTCATATCAGGCAATTTTGGGATATTGCAACCTCACTGCGTTAATAGCAATGTCCTTATTGCAGTCGGTTTAATCAAAAACTTAGAAATAGTAACGGCTTTACACTCTTGAGTAGCATTTTCTCCCAACTCTTGAATAGTGGCAGCTCTACCTCTTAGGTAGCCCGCTCCACTACTACTTGGAACTTGGCTCCGATGTCATTTGTGGCAAGCAAAGCCTGACCTGAATCATTATCAAGGAAAAGGAAAACTGGCTTGATTGATATTGCTTTCATGCTCCACGAGGAGTACTTAAAATGTTAAAGTCCATAGCTATTGTGTACTAGACCTCCCCTCTTTTGACTATGTTTAACTTATGATGAGTTTTCTATATAGTATATAGAACTACTTTTTAGGTTTTAGATGCCCTAAAATACTATTGTCGATTTGTATCTGCATTCTCTTTTGAGTAACAATGATCATTGAGCATGGCTTTCGAAAATTGCTATTGCTGACACTGATGATTTCTACAGGATGAGAAGGAGATACAAAAGAGTGCTTTCAGACAATTCCGAGTGTTGCGATCCGCAACTTCTTTTAAATATGGATATAAGCTTGTTGTATGTTTCTTAAGACTTCCATTTTTACTTTGATAGTTGATTAGTGAAAAAAACACATGAAAACTAACAACTTCTGATCTATGTAAAACAGGAAAACAACAACTTGAGAGCAGCGCTAGCAACATCTGATGTTATTGAAGTGAGCTCCATAATCTTTCCTGCTCATGAATTATGGTTTCTTTTTTTCTCCTTTTTCGCCTTTTGTATATTAATTTCGTGCCTTCTGATTCGTCATGAGTGGGGAGTCTTCATGCAAGACAATCTGCAAGTTGGAATTGATTGATCTTTTGTAGGCTGCCTACTTATGATTTTTTTGTGGGGGGTAATGCGGCAAAATGTATTGTTGTAGTAGCGAAAGCCAATTAGATGTGATAGTTTGGCTTCCAAAAAAAGAGATGCAAAACATCAAGAAATTGTTTACTTGTCCAAGTTCTGATATTTAACATTCTGAAGGCAATATATTAAAGGCACCTCTCCAAGATCTATTATTTTGCTATGTCGTTTCAACATCAATTAATTATTACATCATGTTGATAGACTTAATTAATATTATTTTCCCATGCAAATGCCAAAGGTCTGTTTGTGATAGATTGACAATATGGATGGATAATATGTCATCTTGCAAGTTGCTCTTTACATTTTGCAGATATGGTAACATTCCTACTCTCATGTTACAGCTTCCTTCTGAGGAAGAACTTAAGACGGTTGTTGACAAAGTGAAGGATTTCTTTGGTGGCGCTGCAAGCAATGTTAAAGAATCATTTGGAAAGATGACACTTCTTGACACATCAACAGAGGGATCTGAATCGAAACCTGAGTGAGCATTATTATTTTTTGTTTATTCATTTTGTTTCTAATGGGAATTCTGGCAAATTTGCACCATAAGGTTCATATGGCAAAAACTATTTTGGTGAACTTATTTTAGTAATTCATGCAATTTCTTTAACTTTTTGGATATTTTTATGTGGTCCTACCTTGTCACTTTACAAGAAGACTTTATGTTCCTTTTTGCTGATGATTAAACTGCTTGGTAGTAGCCTTATAATATATATTATCATCCAGCATTGCCACATTGCGAATCCCTCGGGAAATGTTTTGTACTGAAGATATACTAGTGATGCAACAAGAATAGTAATGCACCGTATTACATGATTCATAATGATATGATCTCGTCTTGCACCGTGGAAGAAGCATTTCAACGGATAAGTTCCTTTAATGAATCTTTTCACGAAAAAAATGCAAATATGGACCCACTTTTACCAATGTCTTAGCACATAATGCGGGACTTTAAACACAGCTACGATATTGGTTGGATCTTGACAAGATCTGATCATCCAACAACTCATCTTAACAATCCCTATATTGGAAGAAGTCATTACATTCCCAATATCGGAGGTGTTTACCAGGATTGCCATCTTGCATTAGTATGAGATTGCTGTATGCAGACATCTCTTTTCAGAAATGAATATGTGCCATGCTTGTATACTTTAAAAGCCAATGTATATATGTTATACTGCATAAGCCATTGAATATATGTTTAACAAAAAATCATAAGTTGTATAGAAAGTTCCACAGGACCAAATACTAGGAATTTTTGGTTTTTAGTGCACAATATTAAAGCAAGCAATTACCGGCTGCGTCCACCTCTTGTCACATAATCGTGGATGGTTTATTTTCAATCCAAGTCTAGGATAATTTTTAACAGTCTGAAAGCTGCAACTATCTCAAACCAAGTGCCTTTGGGATTATGGTATGTATAAAAGGATTGGTGAACATGCATAATATCTGCTAAGGGTTCAGGTTTTGATGGATAAAAATAGAGAGGGTATATCCTTGTTCAATAACACTACATTATGTATGAAATAGAGGCTAGGATGAAATAAGGGAACGGGGCATAAGGAAAAGAGACAACTCATTCCCATTCACTTTCTCTATCTCTCTCTCTCTATATATATATATATTCTAATACTCTCCCTTAATCTAGAGCATACATGTCTATTGTGCTCATCTTGCTAGTTGCTAAAACATTTAACACAACTTGAGTAAATGCCTTAAAAATGCCGACAACCTACTATATAAAGGGACACTTGTCTTTTCCTGAAAAAAATTAGAGGGAACCAGTGTTGTGAAGAAGACCACTCTAGATCAGATCTCTAGTAAAGCGGCAATCAACCTCCACGTGTTTGGTGCGATCATTAAAAACGTGGGATTGTTGGCGAATGATATGGCTTCTTGGTGGTTAGTTGAACATTTAGGCGGGAGATTGACGAAGCAACCACAAGATCTGGGTCTTCATGTTGCTTTGATACCAAGTTACTTGATGGGAAAAACATATAGATCATATCCTTATTCAATGATTATGGGTTTCTATATATAAAGTAGAGGCTAGGATGAAAAAGGCAATGGGGTACAAGGAGGGAAAATAGATGATTCATTTCCACTCGCTTTGTGTATAAATTTCAGATCTTCTTCAGTTTAGTCTTTGTTGATATGCCTTGAATCCTAACCATCTGACCCAGGTTGAAGAACTGCATATGCATCCCCCTGCCATACCATACCCCAACAAGACGGGGGTCTCGCTGCCCGATCAGCGAGCCTGTGGGGGGGAGGTCTAGGGGGGGAGCAGGTGCGCCCCCCCCCTGCGGGGCGGCGAAAATTTTATGGAGCGGTTCTATTTGTATTCGGGTATTTGGATCCTTCTATTTTTAGGGATCCGTCTGTATGGGAGTGCTATATAAACTCCTTAGGGTTAGGGTTTTAGTATCCTCTGTATTCATTCTTTTCTCCACATAGTGAAACCGATCGCCGCCGCCCAAGGACGTAGCCCAGTTACGGGTGAACCTTGTAAATCCGTGTGTTTGCGTTCTTGCTTGTTTGACGTGTTTGTGCGTGTTCGCTTCCGCGATTCGCAACAGTCTTTAGTAACAAAGTCTTTAGTACACTTTTTTACTGAAGTCAGCATATCATTCTCAATATCTTGTGGGAAGGTTGTTGAAAGTGACAATTTTTTACATATTCAATTCTATAACCTATACTAATGCTGGGTTTTCCCTCCCTCACATACTGTAACGTCCCGGGCTTAGGTCCCCGATCCGTTATCGAGGAAAACTGGCCCTGACAACTTGTTGGGTACGGGCCCAAATGGACCCGTTGGCAACCACCCAAAATGCTTAAGCCCAAGTTGTCAAGTAGTAATCCCCACCACTTATAAACTACACTCACACTTCGTGAGTTTTAGACATGGCATTATGTTTGAGGGTGTGGGTGTTACAACCTCCCCCACTTATATTCGCAACGTCCTCGTTGCGACATGGTTCATCACTTATTCCCAGTGACAGTGGCGGCTTCACGCTCCGGGTAGCCTTTTCCTCTAACCTCTTTGTAGGGGTGGCTGCACCTCTCGGGTAGCCCTTTCCACTATCAGAGGGAACATGACTCTGATACCATTTGTAACGTCCCGGGCTTAGGTCCCCGATCCATTATCGAGGAAAACTGGCCCTGACAACTTGTTGGGTACGGGCCCAAATGGACCCTTTGACAACCACCCAAAATGCTTAAGCCCAAGTTGTCAAGTAGTAATCCCCACCACTTATAAACCACACCCACACTTCGTGAGTTTTATATGTGGCACTATATTTGGGGGTATGGGTGTTACAACCAAACATAGTGCCACATCTAAAACTCACGAAGTGTGGGTGTGGTTTATAAGTGGTGGGGATTACTACTTGACAACTTGGGGTTAAGCATTTTGGGTGGTTGTCAAAGGGTCCATTTGGGCCTGTACCCAACAAATTGTCAGGGCCAGTTTTCCTGATAACGGACCGGAGACCTAAGATCGGGACGTTACAAATGGTATCGGAGCCAATTTCCCTCTGATAGTGGAAAGGGCTACCCGAGAGGTGGAGCCGCCCCTACAAAGAGATAGGAGGAAATGACTACCCAGAGCGTGCAGTCGTCACTGTCACCGGGATAAGTGATGAACCATGTCGCAACGAGGACGTTGCGAATATAAGTGGGGGAGGTTGTAACACCCATACCCCCAAACATAGTGCCACATCTAAAACTCACGAAGTGTGGGTGTGGTTTATAAGTGGTGGGGATTACTACTTGACAACTTGGGTTTAAGCATTTTGGGTGGTTGTCAAAGGATCCATTTGGGCCCGTACCCAACAAGTTGTCAGGGCCAGTTTTCCTTGATAAGGGACCGAGGACCTAAGCCCGGGACGTTACAAATGGTATCAGAGCCATGTTCCCTCTGATAGTGGAAAGGGCTACCCGAGAGGTGGAGCCACCCCTACAAAGAGGTTGGAGGAAAAGGCTACCCGGAGCGTGAAGCCGCCACTGTCACTGGGAATAAGTGATGGGCCATGTCGCAACGAGGACGTTGCGAATATAAGTGGGGGAAGTTGTAACACCCACACCCCCACACATAGTGCCACATCTAAAACTCACGAAGTGTGAGTGTAGTTTATAAGTGGTGGGGATTACTACTCGACAACTTGGGCTTAAGCATTTTGGGTGGTTGCCAATGGGTCCATTTGGGTCCGTACGCAACAAGTTGTCAGGACCAGTTTTCCTCGATAACGGACTGGGGATCTAAGCCCGGGACGTTACACATACCATCTGCCACATGGCAGCCCGATTTATCTCCAAATTGATTTTCTAGCTCTCCCATGCTCTCGCATCCTTATTCACTCTCTCTTCCCTTTCTCTCATTTCAAAAGTATTTTCAATTTATAATAAAAAAATAAAAGTGTATATATTTGTTTTCAAATGTTATGCGTTAACTTTCGATATATTTATATAATGCAGTTCTTTTTCTAATTGTGGCTTATTAATTAAATTGCTATAAATAAAATAATTATTGTTACAAAATTCACATCAAGTAAATTTATAATATATCCATTCATACATAATAGTAATATGTCTAATCCATCCAACTACATCAAGTAATATTTTCACATCAATTATAAACTAATCTTCACATGAAGTAATGTTTTTTTTTAAAAAAATATTTTGATATTAAACTAAATTTCAAAAATTCACATTATGCATACTAATAGGGAAAAATGGGGTTGCCCCTTATGGGGAGCTAACTTGGCTCCTCCACCTCATTTTTCTCATTTTTATTTTTTTTAAATGAATCTGAATTTTCATCATTGTATCATATATTATGTCATTCAAGTTTTGTGCAAAACAGAGACTCCTACAACCTCCATCCAGACAATCATTTTTTAAAGGTAGCAGAATTGTTGAAATCGACCCTGTCTGGATGGAGGCCGTAGGAGTTTTTGTTTCGCATGAAATTTGAATGACATGATATATGGATATAGTTATGAAAATTAATGGAAGTATTTTTCAAAATAAAAAATAGGAAAAATAAGGCAGGGGGAGCAAGTTAGCTCCCCAGGGGGAATCCCATCTAACCCTTCATAATATTTAACTATTTCTTTACCACCATTGACATTAACGGGAGGCTATTTGAAATAAAGTTTATTTTACAATTTACATGAACAAAGAAAAAACACATTTTCTTTGTAAATTATTATGTGGACATTCCTTTGAAAAGTGAAAAACTAGTATTAAAACAAAATTGACCTATGGTGAATACTTTAATATTAGTTGCATATCTTTCTTAGTTAAACGCATGGCAACAAATACTATTCATTACTTACTTTTTTATCGCAAGAAATATTGTATTCATATTAACGATTATTCATTAACATTTCTTCTAAGTGTTGTTAAATTAGCGATGACCAATACAATTTTTTAACAAAAAGGTTAACGGGTAATCGTTGTTATATGGACATTTAGCAATTAATATGATAGTCATTGTGAATTACAATGTTAAAAGATAATTTTGTGAATTATATGTTTAACATCAAGAGATATAGCAACACATATGTGAATTATTCATTGCTATAGGTCAATTTTGTAGTGTAGAGCACAAATATCAATGCTTGCTTAACAAATAAGATATAATACCATCTTCAAATATACAACACTTTATATATGTATTATATCAAATTCCTTATAAACTGTAATATTTTTTTCCAAGATCTATATTAGCAATTATATATATAAATAAAGTTTTGTCCACGGCGAAGCGTGTGTTATATTTTCTATGGGATGAAATTTTCATGGAAGCATCATTAAGCAATGGAATATATTCATGTCTTCATTATTTTCTGTCTGTAATTTGTACATAATATGAACAAATAAAATCTCAAAAATAAAAAGTAGGAATTCTGAGTTTATGAAATTTTGTCACGATCTATACTGAGTTCTTGGAAAACTCGACATAACCATACACACTGCATCTAAATATTTCTTTGAGAATGGATTTAATTATTATATTAATTTTCCACAAAATGCTTCTAGCAATTTGGTCAGAAAATAAATGTGAATTTCAGCACATCACCTTAGGATATATCTGGTCAGATAATCTTGGTGTTGGAGTTCCATCCCTTTACTTTTGTGGGATAAGTGGTCCAGTGGTGGATTAAGCTGTGGAGTCAGCTTTCATGTTTTGGCTAGAACTTGGATAAGCAAATATAAGACAATTTAATGGTGTAAATCTGATTTTGCAATAGCTTAACCCATAAAATGAGACAATTTAATTTGGAAATTCAACCTTGGAAATGAATTAATTTAATAAATTCTTACAGATCTCGCACATTTATTATAAAAACTAACTTTGCAAAGCCCTGATTAAAACAAAGATTTTATGCAGTGTTTACACATCCGAAATTTTGAATGACTTGAATATCAATCATTGTGTAAAAGGGTATGTAATGTGGAATTAAAAAAAATAAATGTCCACAAACTCATCTTAGCATGAAGAAGCTAATTGGATTTTGTCTCTTCATAATGTCTATGATCATCATTATTGTATAATTTGGAGTGGCTTGACAGAAGGAAAAAGACCACATCTTCAGACAGTCTCAAAGGAGTTCAAGGAGCCTGCACACACTTAATGGAAAAACAAATCATCAGAAATTTCTCTTTAGATTTTAGTTTTCTGGATAATCCTAGACTTTCTATCTTCAACTATCTATTATGTCTGTCATTACTCGATTTCGAAATTCAGCTTGAAACTGAAAGCTTACTCCACGATCAATTCTGCATTCACTGTTCAAGTCATTTTTAATTTTCATCATCTTTTTTCCGCAGGGTGAAGAGCTGAATCTTGTCGTGGGCTAGCATGTTGCACGGTACCTTCACATGATCTTGTAGAGTTTTCTTTTACGATTTCAGTAGAACTGCTGCAGTGATGCTGGCCCTGCTCGCAGAAGAAGAAGATGTGATTTTTCGAGGCGTTGTGGTTCTCAGATATAAGTGCTGAACATCCTGAACCTGCCTTTTATCTATTACAATGTTCGCGGCGATTCTCTTTCTCCATTTTGTCATCTTTTGTGCTTTGTTATGTTAACAGTATAGCAGACTCAATGTTTTCAAAGACAGGCACTGGCTAAAGAATGAGAACTTGTAAGTTGCTGTTAAAACTTAACATCTTTGCTGCATTCTCCTATCTGGCCAACTGCTCAAGTGTAAATTTCCTCTTAATCAAACATCTCCGTGCGACACATGTTTAAATGCGTGTAAACAGGGCTTGTGAAATGTTCATAAAATTGTTCACCAAAGATCTTGATACAGATATTTAGCATTATCTCTCGATGATTACATATATGCGGACACAAAGAGGGGAACTGGATCTTAATTGCCATGTTGGATTAGAATTTCTCAGATGCAACTATTCAGCATTGATTTCACACGCATATACATTCCATATATCAGTCATAAAGATTTTTTTAGCTAATATTAAAAAAGAAAGCTATCACTAAAAAGCATAATTGTCAAAACGTTAATTGCATCAAAGATGTCATATTATTGGTATAATGGGAATCATGGGATGGAAGTAGGTTCACAGTAGGGGCTGCTGTGGTGATCACATCCGTCCGTGGAGGATCCAAGGGCGGAGAGGAGTGATTTTTGGCTAAGTGGTTTTTGCTTAAGCGGATCCCTCGTTGTGAACCCATTCGCGTCGGGGGAGCCGCTCTCGGTGGATGTCCCATATTGGCACTTTGAATGTCGATTTTGCATTCCTTTTACAAGCTTGGATTCTCTGTAATGTTCCATGTAAACTATAGAGCGGATATTCATTGAGTCCATTTTGATTCGTGTTTCGACAATGCTGACATGTCCCTACTTTGATCGAGGATCTCGAATTTATTATTTCTACAAGATTAAATGAAAAATGCAATATAAGTTTTAAAGAGAATTGCAACCATACTTTCTAGTTGTATAAGCAGGTCGGTTAAACTGCCTGAAAACATACCGATATGTTCGAAAATTTGCACGTGGAAGAAGCTCGATAATGTTATATAGTTCTAGTTTACGTAAAATCAGTCTGATAACTGTTGAGATTGAATCGATTGAAAAATTTATGGAGCACCAAAGTGTTGCCAATGTCCACTTATTACGGAACCTTTGTGTGACTTTAGAGAATCTAAGGAAGGATGAATAGTGTTAGACGAAAGGGAGTATTTGTTATGATGAATAAGAAAACCCTAGGCTCTCTTATATAGGGAGAAGCCTTAAGGGTAAATTACATGGATGTCTAAATAGAAGAAAGAAATAAAAACACGGTACATAAACATATAATAATAATAGAAACTATCTCTACACTCCCCCTCAAGGTGGAGCATAGATGTCGATCATGCTCAGCTTGGATGAACATCTCTGGAAAGGTCCTCTGAGCAATGGCTTGGTGAATACATCGGCAGTCTGATCTCCTGAGCTAACATGGGCCGTGGATATCAATCCTCTCTGGATCAGGTCCCTAGTGTAATGACAGTCAACTTCAATGTGCTTGGTCCTCTCATGAAAAGCAGGATTGTTGGCAATGAACAATGCTGCCTGATTGTCACACTGAAGCGTCATAGGTAGAGGTACTGCTACATGTAGATCTTCTAATACAGAGCGAACCCACATCATTTCCGTGCTGGCTTGGGCCATTGCCCTGTATTCGGATTCCGCACTGGATCTTGCCACCACCGTTTGTTTCTTGCTTTTCCAAGAAACCCAGAGAGCCTCCAACAAAGACTGCAAACCCTGAGGTTGATTTTCTATCCTTAGGGCATCCTGCATAATCTGCGTCTGCACACGCTGAGATGGATAAGTCTGCACCCTTTCTGAATAGTAGCCCTAATCCAGGAGTAGACTTCAGATACCTCAGTATCATGTGTATAGCATCCATGTGAACCTGTCTGGGCTGCTCCATAAACTGACTCACCCGGCTAACTGCAAATGCAATGTCTGGACGTGTTATAGTAATGTAGAGGAGTTTTCCCACCATCTCTCTATATCTCCTCTTATCCACTTCGTCAGTATCATCATCATATAGCTTCATGCTGGGGTCCATGGGGATGCTTGATGGTTTGCACCCATCCATACCAGTCTCAACCAGGAAGTCAGTAATGTACTTCCGTTGTGTCATCACCAAACCATGTGCATTCCTAGCAAATTCCAACCCTAGAAAATATCTTAGGGTTCCAAGATCCTTTGTAACAAACTGACGACCTAGGAATGCCTTCGCCCTTGCTATGCCCTGAACATCATCTCCTGTAACAAGAATATCATCCACATAGACCATTATGACAACCGTACCTGCCGAGGACTTCTGGACAAACAACGAATGGTCAGCATTGGACCTCTTGAATCCCTGGTGCTCAATTAGGTTGGACAGTTTCTGGAACCATGCTCGTGGACTCTGTTTAAGTCCATATATAGCCTTGTGAAGTCTACATACCATATGCGTCTCCCCCTCAGCAGTAAACCCGGGTGGCTGCTGCATGTAGACTTCCTCCTGTAAGTCCCCGTACAAAAATGCATTCTTGACATCCAGCTGATAAATGCTCCAGTCACGGACTACTGCAACAAACAGGAGGATACGCAGAGTCGAGTGTCTCGCCACTGGAGAGAATGTATCCATGTAATCAACGCCATATGTCTGTGTAAATCCCCGGGCGACTAAACGTGCTTTGTATCTATCCAATGTGCCATCTGCATGGTATTTGACTGTGAAGACCCATTTGCAACTTACAACGGATGCATCAGGAAGTGCAGGGACCAAAGACCATGTGCCACGGGACTGCAAGGCCCCCATTTCTTCTTCCATAGCCAGTCTCCAGCATTCACTCTTCAAGGCTTCCTGGTATGTCCGTGGTATGTCCACGGAAGATAAAGCAGTAGCAAACTTCTGGAAACCACCTGTGAGTCGGTGGAAGGAAACCTGTGAAGCAAAGGGATAGGATGCACATTGTCGTCTCTGTTTCCGAATAGCAATCGGAACATCCAGATCATCATCGGGGCCCACCTGTAAGGAGTCATCCTGCATATGTTCTGAACCTGACCCGTCAGTAGAAACATCATCTGAACATACCTGAGGCTCAGTGATTGGCTGATCTGCTGTCTGAGCGGGACCTGACCGACGCGTATAGTGGTTAGGAAATGGTGATATGATTCTCCGAGGAATGGGTGGTGGTGGAGGTGGAGGTGGTGGTGGCGGTGCTGGCAAAGGAACTGACACAGGAGACGAGTTAGGAGTAAGACAGGTAGGTGGTGGTGGAACCAAAATATCATCAGCGGTGGTGGATGGTACCATTCTGTCCTCGGCTGGCGAGAAGAACATGACCGACTCGAAGAAGGTGACATCCGTACTAACGAAGTACCTGTTGGTAGTAGGATCATAACACCGGTATCCCTTCTGGGTCCTTGAATACCCAACGAAGACGCACTTGACTGCTCTTGGAGAGAGCTTGTCAAGTCCAGGAGACAGACGATGAACAAACGCCACAGCACCAAAGACACGAGGTGGCAGTGAGAAGAGCTCTTTATCAGGAAAGATAAGAGAGATGGGTATCTTCTCTCCAAGGACAGAGGAGGGCATTCTATTGACCAGATAGCATGCAGTAAGAACAGCATCCCCCCAGAAGGAAATAGGAGCACAACTTTGAATCAATAAGGTACGAGTGATATCCAAGAGATGGCGATGCTTTCTTTCCGCCACACCATTTTGTTGGGATGTGTATGCACAGGTGGTTTGATGAATAATTCCCTTTAATGACAGAAATTGAGAAAGAGAACGTGTACAGAATTCCAGGGCATTATCCGTCCGAACATATTTGACTGAAGAAGAAAAAACATTATGCACTTCATTAATCAAATTTTTAATAACATCTCCTGCTTCAGACTTATTCTTCAGTAGAAAAACCCAAGAGACACGAGAAAAATCATCTACGACCACAAGATAGAACCTGTGTCCCTGGTGATCGGGAACACGACTCGGACCCCATATATCTATATGTAACAACTCGAAAGGGGAGCTACTGCTCCGACTCTAACGACCTGGAAAGCTCGACCTGTGATGCTTTCCTAACTGACAAGTTTCACAACGAAACGACGAACTTGGGGAGATCTGGGGCAGAAGATGGCACATTTTCTGGAGTGGAAGGTGACCAAAACGAAGATGCCAAATGTAAGGTGAGACTGGACCAGCAGAGTGAGCGGAGATGCCAGCATAAGATTCCCGGACCAGCCGATATAGACCGTTCTGCTCAGAGCCACAGCCAATCACCTTGCCCGTGAGTATGTCCTGAAAAATGAGAGAAGACGGGTCAAATATAGCTCGACAATTCAAATCCTTTGTAATCTGACTAATAGACAGCAAATTCAGTGAGAATTCAGGAGCATGTAAAACATTCTGTAGCTGCATAGCGGAGGTTAAGAAAACCTCCCCCTAACCAACAAGGGGTGAATGGGAACCATCTGCTATCTGCACTGAGCGACCTGGAGGAATAGCCCTGTAGGCCTGTAATCTACCTCTATCTCGACACAGATGATGTGTAGCTCCGGAATCTATAACCCAGTCAGATATATCATGTGAAGGAATGATCGCTGAAGATCTACCTGAGGAACTGGCAGCGGCGGAAGAACTGACTGAGGCTGTGGCAGCAATATCAGAAGAGCCACCAGATGAATCACCAGAAGACTGTGGCATAATATCACGGAGGCGGGCCACGAGTTCGTCAAATCTATGATCTGCAGTAGACGGTAATGGAGACTGTGAATGCTCTGCAACCCGTGCTGATGTTGGGAACCCATGCTTTGAGTAGCATGTCTCCTCTGAGTGTCCAGGTCTGTGACAATATGAGCACGTCTGACTAGGTCGACCGCCTCTTCCCTGAGAGCCACGGCCACGTCCACGGCCACGCCAAGAGGATGGTCCACCTCTCCCACGCGAAGCTGCCATCGCAGATGGGGGTGGAGTAGAAGAGCTGGAGGAAACTGGGATACGGCTGAGCCTCCTGTATACATCCTCCACTGGAGGAATGACTGCATCTGCTAAGATCTGTGACCGTGCAGCATCATACTCAGGGTCGAGGGCAGCAAGTAGAACACCCACCATGGTGGCGTTCCGGAACGTCTTCTGCTGCTCTGGAGTAGCAGTCAGAGGGATGGTACTGTAGAGCTTCTCAAACATCCCTCTTAGGGATGTGTATAGAGAGTGGAGAGGTCTGCCGGCCTGCTTCATCGTAAAGATGCCATGCTGAAGCTGCAACATCTTTGTCTCATTTCGCACCTGCGAATATGTAGCAGCAAGAATGTCCACATCGCCTTAGCAGTGGGCTGATGGAGGACATCATTAGCTATCTCCATCGTCAACGTACCCGATAACCATACCTTTGCATAAGCATCATCGGCCTCCCATGAGGCATAGATCCCTGTCTTCTCCGCAGGCTCATCCTCGGTAAGAATGTGTTTCTTACCGTTTGATTTCATGAGGCTCATGAACTGCATGGCCCATAACTCATAGTTAGACCCGTCCATCTTCACTATCGGCGTCGGACCTTTGAATGCGCCGGTGGAGGGCAAATCGACTTTCGATTCTGACATACTGCTGCTGGAAGAAGACGAAGGGAGAATAGACAATGTGATGAATGTCTACACCAACTGCATCGGATTTGAGTACGTGTGTAGACCTTTACGCACTCAAATCCATAAAGCCGAGGAAGAAGGGTCTAGGGCACGCTTCCAAGGAAGCAAAACAGCCCTTGAACTGCCTCGAGAGCGACGCCTAAGTGCTGGTGGAGGCCACGGAACCCCTTGTTGGTCAGGGGGAGGTTTTCTTAACCTCCGCTATGCAGCTACTATAGGATAGGTGGAATCAAAGGGCAAAATTATGTTAGCTTTGAAGAGGGAGACACAAATACTAGGTTACTCCACACCACTGCTTCGGCAAATCGTAGTGAAAATTCTATTCTTGCCCCCTAATAATGAGCATGGGATTTCAAATCCTAGCGAGATTGCAAGAATTGTGGTGAATTTCTACTAAGATCTCTTTGATGATCCGGAGAGCCGAACTCATTTATTCTACAACCTAGGTCTATGCAATTACCGAATTTGGAGGGACTTTTGTGTAAATTACCCCTTGGTGGGGGGTATATTCGTGATTACCAAGAAGTTGGAGGGGCACGAGTGTAAATTACCCATGAGGCGTGCATTAGACACGTGAGGTGCTAGCTTGGGCAGCTGTAGATTCGGCTGCATGACCTCCACGTGGCGGGAGCTTCTTGCTTCGCTTTCGGCTCGTGCATGACCCACCCTTAGGGTTGGTTTGGTAGGGGAATAGGGATCGGAATAAGCCTTTATTTCCGTCTTTCCTTATTTTGTCTTATCCACTCTCTTATCCCCCTTCACTTATTCCATTCTTCCCTTATTCCACCACATTTTGGGGGTTTTACAAAGAGAGGGCATACTCCCCCCTATTCCTTCCTGAGATTGTAAACATTGCGTAGCGTGGGTTCATGGTGCTATATACGCGTATATCGAAATTAATAGATCATATTCATCACGTGATGTTGGTTCATTTTAAAATCCAGATACGAAAATGGAAACAGATACATTACGGATATTGGAAATTGCAAAACATATTCTTAAATACGGATACATATATGAAAACAAATAATCATGATTCAGATACAAATATGTAACAAACGTAAACAAATTATCCAACGTATAATAGATGTCCTCTAACGCCTGCATTAAGTAGGATTATGTTTGTAAAGTTGAAATTAGTGGCTAACTAAATAAAATTAATAAACAACAAAGACAATAAAAAAAAAAGAAAATATATTATTACACTAAATTTAATAACTTTTATAATAACGATAAATAATATAGAAATATACACTTTTCTCCCCGTATTTGAAAATGACACAGATGCAATATATTGCAAGTAATCTTGTAACATAGATGGGATGATTATACCCATAACCCTGAGTAATTTTGTAACTACGCGCATAACCCTGCGTAATCGTGAATTACATGAGGAACCCCGAATAATTGCTAAATCTTACATGTCATGACCCTATGTTAACTTCTATTTATTTCTCCATTAATTTTTGACGGAATTCGTCAATTTTTTTCACAGTTTTACCCTTGAACACAATTATATTTTCAAAAAACACCCCATCTAATGATTGGGAAAAGTAAGGTGCTCAAGCTAGTTGTCCTCCCTGTGATGACGGTCGTGGTCGTCAAATGATCCTTGGAGCTGCTTATGTTGACAGCGCTCGGGGGAGGACTTCGAGGAGGGCAAGGGGGAGGGCATCGGGAAGGAGGCAGAGGGTGGCAGGAGGGCATGGAGGGGAGGGCAGAGGGCGGCAAGAGGGCCTGGAGGAGGAGGGCGGAGGCAAAGGGGCGAGAGGGAGAGGAGGGGATCGGGGAGGAGGCGGATGGTGGCAGGAGGTCAAGTGAAGGAGGCAGGGGGGGGGGGAGGGAGGGGAGTGCATTGGGGAGGAGGCGAACAACGTCAGAAAAGCTTGGAAGAGGAGGGCAAGCAGCAGAGGTGGAGGGGTAGGAGGGAGGGGGAGGGCGTCGAGGAGGAGGCGAATGGCAACAGGAGGGCCTGGAGGAGGGCAATGGGCGGGAGGAGGGAGGGAGGGAGGGGGAGGACATCGAGGAGGAGGCAGATGGCGGCATGAGGGTTTGGAGGAGGAGGGCAAGCGACATATGCAGGGGGAGGGGGGATCAGGGAGGAGGCAGATGGTGGTAGGAGGGCAAGTGAAGGAGGGGGAATGCATCGGGGAAGAGGCAGAGGGCAGCAGGAAAGCTTGGAAGAGGAGGGCAAGCGGAGGAGGTGGAGGGGCAGGAGGGAGGGGGAGGGCATCGGGGAGGAGGCGGAGGGCAGCGGGAAAGCTTGGAGTAGGAGGGCAAGCGATGGAGGCGGAGGGGTGGGATGGAGGAGGAGGGCGTCGGGGAGGAGGCGGAGGATGACAGGAAAGCTTGGAGGAGAAGTGCAATCAGCAAAGGAGGAGGGGCGGAAGGGAGGGGTAGGATGTTGGAGAAGGAAGGGGGTTAGGGATTTTTTATTTTTTTTGAAATTTTTTAATAGCCGTTGGATAGGCTATAGGTTAGATTAACCCAATGATATGGTTGGGTTAATGGGAAAAAACTAATGGAAGGTTATGAGTGTGAGAGGGAGCGAGTATTCGGGATTCCTCATGTAATTCATGATTACGTAAGGTTATGTACGTAATTATGAAATTACTCAGGGTTATGGGTGTAAATATCCCTTTAGAGAGTTGATGTATGTATATACAATATACACACATAAATTTAGCAATACAGATAACCGTATCTATAAAAAAACATGTAACCATATCCGCATACATATCCTCAAAAATTGAAAATAGTATTACTATTCTTATCCGTATTTGCAAAAAAAACTCATCCAAATATGTGTCTGCCAAAATAAAAATTTCATATCCATATCCTCCTAAAAACAGATACGATGACGGGATGAATACATATATATATAGGGTTTTTATTAGTTGTGCCCCTTTGAGATATCACAATTTCAGTTATACCCCTATCTTTTTGGTAATATCAGTTGTGCCCCTCACTTCTTTCTCCGTTACCACTTGTGCCCTTCCATCACATTGACCATCAAAAAATTAAAATAACCATGGTTTATTCAAACCATGGTGTGGTTAAGAAGTGTATTATGGTCAGAATAAAATTAGGGGTCGATCTGGGGAGGATGGAGCAGAGCATGGTGCTGGAGAGGTTTGGCCGGGGAATAGGGGCGGAGGTGGAGCTCAGGGCAGAGCTCGAGGCTGGAAGGGGTCGGGTCAGGTAGGAGGGGTGGGTTGGGGAGGAGGGGCACGTGCACGTGGCGCGGGGCAGGGGGGAGGCCCAGGGGGCGGCGGGGAGCATAAAGGGGGTGACGAAGGACGAGGCTGGGGCAGAGGTGGGAGGGGGAGGTCGGGGATAGAGGAGGGGGGCGTGGGGGCAAAGCAAGGGGGCAACAGGGAGCTCTGGGCAGAAGCGGCAGGGGGTCTTCCCCTCCAACCGGCGACATCAAGGGCATAGCAGGAGGTTTGTCGACCCCCCCACCCCTCCCTTCAGTCTGCGACGAAGGTGGCAGAGCTAGGGCAGCATGGAGATGAGCAAGGCGAAGGGGGATCGCAGATGGTGGAGCCGGGGCGGCGGGAGATGAGCAAGGCGAAGAAGATAGAGGAGGAGGAGCTAACTTCCGGAGGTGGATCGCCCCCAGCCTCCCTCCACCCCAGCCTCGTCCTTCATCACCCCTTCCTCCTCCCCCTTCTGTTGGTGGTTCTCTCCGTTCACGGTTGCAAGCAGCGAAGCTTCACGGTTTCAGATCCAGATGATGGTGGTTCTCGAGGTGGAGCTAACTTTGTTCTCGGCGGGGGGTGGGGGGAGGTCGGGGCAGGGGGCGGGGGGGAGGTCGGTGCGGAGGGAGGCTGGGGCGGAGTTGGTGCGGGGGCGACAAGGGGTGGGGGGGATCTCGGGGTAGGGGGCGGGGGGAGGTCGGGGTGGAGGGAGTCTGGGGCGGAGGAGGGGATAGGCTGGGGCGGAGGAAGAGGGCAGGCCGGGGGTGGGGGAGGAGCTCCGGGCGGAGAGGGAGGAGGAGGTTGGAGGAGGAGGAAGAGGATGAGGGAAGAGGAGGAAGAAGAAGAGGATGAGGAAGAGGGTGTCAAATGACTATTGAACCCTTTTTTTAAAATTAATTCCGCTTATGTCCTCAAAGTTAACGTCCGTTTGCACTGTGGATGGATGGCAACTAACTCAAGGGGCACAACTGATAGAACGGCAAGAAGTTGGGGGCACAACTGATATTACCAAAAAGATAGGGACATAACTGATATTGCGATATCTCAGAGGAGCACAACTGATAAAAACCCACATATATATATCCGTATCCGATTGCATCCCTATTAATAATGA